>JAGGAT010000377.1:0-34184 GCA_017657195.1 Termitomyces sp. T70a
TTTTTTAAAATATCCTGCCATGTGTTTCTCAAGTAGAACAAAGAGTTTTTCTTTAGATATAACAGATTTTTTTTTTTTTTGAGAAACATGTGCTGAAACATATCATTTGAATCACATTTCTTGGGATCAATGACAGAAAAATTCATCATCTGATGAAAAAATCATTAAGAGAATAGTTTACATATTATCTGAAATTTCCTGAAAAAGGTGTCAAAAATTGAAAAAATATATATATATATATATATTTGACACTTTTGTCTCAGGAAACATGTTATATTTTGTGCAGTGGCCTTATGGAGCTGTTGAAAATAGTATACTACTTATATACCATGTTGCTATAAGAGTTATATGCAGAAAATAACCTCCGGGTATACATCACATGTATGTTGGAAAGGTAACCGGAAGGGAGCAAAATTTAAAGACAACCTCTGGCTATATTGTCGGGTATACATCACGTGTACGTTGAAAAGGTAACTGGAAGGGAGCAAAATCTGAAGACAACCTCCGGCTATATTGTCGGGTATACATCACATGTCAAGTCACATGGAAACAAAATTTGAAGACAAAATTTTGCGGGGGATCAAGGAGTAAAGCCTCGGCTACTTTGTAGACCTCAGAATGCCTTGCTATATTTACAAAGGCATGTAAAGTACTGAGAGCATCAACAATAGTAACAATCATACTCCAGTTTGATCTCAGGATAGTGAGCAAGGAACTTTCAAATCCAGGATCTCAAAATGGGCCATTGCTGATTCTTTGGAAGCAGTGATTCTACCTTTGGACAAAGGGTTTTTTTACTGACTAGATAACCTGTGATCCCAAGGTACTTGATCCAATTGACAAGAGCTTCTTCTTGTGCAGGAGTGAGAAGTACATAGTTGTTTTTTGTGTGTCTTTGCTTTGTGTTCTGTCTTTCCTTTGTAATGATGTCAGAGAGTTAGATATGGGAGTTTGTGATGCTGGGCTGCATGTGTAACAGAGTTAAAAACACCATTTTTCAAGTCTGTACAAGCCTTCTATATGAGCTCCTCAGTGGCCAGACTGACAGAATTACAGTGAATAGCAGCACAAACCAATTTTTTATCATGTTAAGAGAGCAGTAAGTGATTTGGTGCTCTGCTATATGCAGAGTTTCAATATTCTCTATGCTGTAACACTCTCTTATGTTGGACAGAAAGATGTCCTCTTTCTGAGGCTTTGTACCTCTTTTAATTCTTTGGAAAATTATATACAAGACACTACAAGTATACCAAAGGGTTTGGCATACTCAGATTCTGCACAACCCTCATTGATCCATTTCATCGAGCAGGTCACGAAACTTGCTCTGATTTCACACTTCTAGAATTTCCACACTTTCACAAATTCATTTTTCTACAAAGTAAGCATAGAGACTTCTTTGAATATACTATATTCATCTACTGTTTTTTTTAGAAGTCAGAGAGTGAGTGATTTGAGTTGCAGAATGCAAATTTCACATAGCGAACCATTTTTCACATCGTGACACATGTCAGTACTCTTGTGAAGCGTGGCGGTGGTGTGCTGTTGACCATCGAGGTGTCTTCGCAAAACAGAGAAGCTCACCGCACATTCCTATCCAGAATCCAACTCCATCTGTATTATCGACAGGAGGTGGTTAGAACGAATTAGAATCCGGAGGTCGAACCCTTCATGCTGAAAGCCTGACAGTACAGCTTGGAGACAAAGAAAAGAGAAAAGGAGCCAGGAGGGTGGTCAAAGATGATATATCCTCGACGACAGCAATCAACCGAACCAACATCCGCGCCCAAAAGCGACTATGTAGTCTCCTGAAAGTCTCCGTTCTCCGATCAGCAGTGGGTTCCCAAAACTTTTCCGGGCCGATAAAGAGCGCTCACATCAACCCTTACGTGACGTAATCGGCCAAGGCGCTGTAGTGTAGAGGTTATTACTCGAGATTTTGATACCCAAGGCTCGGAATTCTTTCTCGAAACCCAGGTTCGAGTCCTGGCAGTGCCTGAAGTGATTTCGATAGCCCTCTTTTCTTTTCTTTTATTCTTTAAAGAATTTATGGGTAACGATATCCCCGTTCGCTCTCTCTATGATAAAAAAGATCGAATGAATGAATGAATGACTTCTATTTATACCGCCGGCAAGCCACAAGACAGGGAGGGCTAAGAGGCGAGAGCTAAAAATAGTTATCGTACTCTACTCCTGTGATGTGTGATGGTATTCGGTAATCGTGGTGTGCTAGTATTGTAGTGTTCTGTGGTTGAGCTCTCCTCGCAAGGTTTTCGTGTGGTATGGACGTTTGGCTAGTCCATCTAGACTACGATTTCTCTCTCTCTTTCAAAAAAAAATAACAGCAAGAAGCTCTTTAGATTAAAAACCATCTCGAGCACACCTCGAGTCACACGCACCTGATCCACACAAAGATGTGTGGCGTACACACGGACGCCGGTACTTCATCACAAATCACAAACCACAAATCACAAACCACAAACCACAAACCCCAGATCACAATCACAATCACAATCACTTCGGACCCTCGGGCAGACCAATCCGGTACTTCCACAACTTCCACGACTTCCACAACTTCCACAACTTCACACTTTCACACTCTCACAGCTCGCAGACTAGAAAAAAAAAGAGACACTATATGTATGGTTATGTTACGTTATGTTATGTTACGTATGCGGGACTACTACGATCGTACGAGAAGAGAAGAGAAAAACAAAAGAAAAAAAAGAAAAGAAAAGAAAGAAAAAAATACTAACGAGCAATAAAAGGCGTATTACCATAACCGCTCAAAGTATAAAGCAATAGGTAGGTAGGTAGAAAAGAAAATGTAGAAAAGAAAAGAAGAAGAGAAGAAGGGATGGGATGGGATGGGGAAAAAAAGGCGACCTATGGAGCTAATATACATCAAGTCCGCGCGCGAGAACGAACACCAAGACATCGATATCTGGTCTGGTCGGGATGTTTTTGGGGTTGCACGACGTGATAGTGAGTGGATGATGGATGATGGATGTGGAAAAGTGGATGTGGATGATGAGTTGGATCATGGTGACGGGATGGATCATAGGATGGAAGGATGGATCAGATGGGATGTGGGATGAGCGGATTAAAGAAAGAAGGATACTGCAGGTTATGCGATGGAATGGGATGAAGTAGATATGGGGGGTTATGATGGGGTAGGCAACGTAAAAGACACATATTACGATGTTACGATGCTATACGCGTGTAATATACTTTGTCTGGGAAAGTGGATGGATACCAAAAAAAGGGGAGGGAGAGAGGGAGGGAGAGGAGGGAGAGGAGGGAGAGAAAGTCCATGACTGGTCAAAGGTAATTTTGAACAAGATAAATATACCCCAAAGGCAAAGCGTGGCCACGAAACCACAAACCAAACAATTAGGTTACCAGATCGAAAAGAAGAAAAAGAAGTAAAAAAGAAACATGATTAAAAAAAGGACGTGCGCTGATTAAGGAGACCAAAGGTTGGCACGAAAGAAACAAGACATATAAAAAAAAACGTATTTTTTTAAAAAAACGGAGCGCAGTCGGCAAGTCCATCAGTCAAGACCGAATGTCCGTCAACCGTCAAGACATGGGAGACTCAAACCCGCGCTACAGCCCCCTGCTCACCCCTGCTGGGCCAAAATCCTCCTCCCATGAAGCGCAAGCGGCGGCGGCAACTCCCTCTCCTTCTCCCTCTCTCCACGATCCCTCTCAAACGACGCAGGCGGCATCGTCGTAAGCGGCGACCTCGCGACATACGCCGACATGGACGACACCGCCGCCGCCGCCGCGCCATTCATCTCCGGCGCACCCCCCTGCTGCTGCTGCCCCGCTACGCCGCCCGACGGACTCGGCTCGTCCCTCAACGGAATCGTATGCGAAAGCGGCGACGGGACACTATAAAACTGATGACCCGGGCCATGGTGCGGATGGTGGTGCCCCGGTGCCCCCGGTGCGTAATGCACGAAACCCATCGGCGGGCTCGGGGACGGCGTGAGCCTCAATCCCGCTTTTGTCTCGTCGTGGTGGTACATCTCCCCTGATGCGCCGACGGACGCGGAAAGTGCCGGACCAGGGGGAAGACGCATCGGCATGGACGAAGTTGCCGGTGCAGACGAGGAAGTTCCGGGGAGGTAGGGAGGTGTGGCCGACGCCTCGCGTTTGGTTATACCCCCGCTTGCGACTGTAGGGGTTGATTTGTCTTTGCGGCGTCGTTGGGAAGGTGGGTGGCCTTCCTTTTTGGCACGCGAACGGGCATAACGGAGACCGCATCTGTAGAGGGGGTCAGTACGAACACGAGGTGGATGCGTGTAGAGAGAAAAGATTGCCAGAAAAGGGAGCCGAAACGCGGCACGGACACGCATTCAAGTCGTGTCGAATGAGACATTGCAAAAAGTCTGAGACGAACAAAGTCTCCACGGAAAACAAAACTACTCACGCGTTGCAAAGCTCCTTCTTTCCCGAGGGGCCCTTTCTCCATTCGGGGCTGCTCGTGACCTTGCAACTGGAACACTTCAAGACTCCATTTGGCCTGTTGCCTGCATTTCTGCCACCGGGGATGACGTTTCCATAAGCGTCACCCGCTGGGCTGGGACGGCGCCTCGAGGGGGGGACGAGGGTGTCGTCGGCAGGAAGAGATCTGTCGCTTGCGGCGCCGGGTGAATATGAAGCATAAGGAGAAGCAGGACGGGGCATGTCAAAGAGCGGAGTACCCTGGGGACCACCGGGTGCAAAGGGGGGCTGATGGGGCGGGTAAGAGGCGGCGCGGAGGTTGCTCACTGCGGGTGGGAGCGACGAGACGGGGCTGGGGCTGGCGGAGGGGTACTGTTGTTGCTGCAAGGAGGACCAGCGGTACGAGTAGGAAGGGTAGGAGGACGCGGCGAGCGGGGGAAGAGCATAGGAAGGGTTGTCGTAGTATGAGGATTGGTAGGGTGGATCTGTGCTGTAGGCGAGTTGCTGCTGCATGGTTGCAGATGAGCCGAGTGAGCTGCGGGGGGACGAGACGAGTTTGTGGCAAGCGAAGATGACGGAGCCTAGATATAGATGTGACTGTGTGATACATTGTAGTAAAAAGTGAGACGACGCACCGTGCGGGATGAAGATGCTTTCGACTTGGCCTGCGGGCGGAACGGAAGGCATTGACTGTAGGGCCTTGTAGCGGCGTGTGCAGCTTGTTTTGGCGTCGTTGGGGTCCTGGCTGGACGAGCCGATCTGGGCGTTTTCGACGAGGTGGGCAAAGTCCTGGCCGTTGGGGTGCTGGGTGCCCTGGCCGTGGTCGGGGGGCCAGCTGAGGAGGAGGGGCCGGCCTTCGCGGTTGTCGAGGATCTGGAAGACGCGGGACATGGGGGCGGTTGGGACCGAGGCAAAGAGGTTGCGGTAGCACTGGGATATCTGGGAAGCGTCCATGGAGGGCGTGCCGCACCAGTTTGACCAGGGGGACTTGATGAGCTCGTCGTTGTCTGCGGGGCTGAGGTCGACGATGGCGTGGATGAAGCAGAGGACGAGGCCGTCTGCCGCCCAGTTGATGACGATGTCGACGGCCATGTAGTTTGCATCGAGGGCGACGCGGTCGGCGTCGTTCCAGGGGGGAAGTGGCCCGTCGTAGCCGAGGAGACGGCGAACGCGGGAGAGACGCGAGAAGCGGACGCTGGGGAGAAAAAGTAAGCAGAGGAGCAGACAAGGCAGTGGCGGGGTTACCGGGTGACAGAGCCATGGAGGGTGCGGCTGTCGAGGACACCGGCGAGGTCGAGCTTGGCAGAGGCCTGCTCGTCGGGGTGGACAAAGTCGAGGAGGGACCTGGTGAGGAGGGCGGGGGCCTGGGCGTCGAGGTGGACGGCGAGGACGGGGTCGAGATAGACAAAGCAGAGGTCGGCGTCGAGGAGGGCCCAGTCTGGACAAGGTCAGCAGTGATCGGCGGCGATCGCGGGACTCACAGCAGCGGGTCTGGCCGAGCTTGGGAATGCGCTGGACGTCGTGCGCGGCGGCGAACTCGGTGGCCGTGGTCGTCATGGCCGGAGAAGAGCAGGTAAATAAACATCCGAGACATTTACTCTCATGCAAAAAAACATTTGGCTCGCTGCCGCTGACGGCGACCTCGTCCGAGTCCAGGCCAGTCTCGTCGTCGCCGCCCACCGTCCCCACTGACGTCCCCAGCAGCACCTCGTCGACGTCGAATGCAAGTCGTGCTCGTTGTCCCATCACTCTGCTCATCGTCTCTGCAGCACTCGACCCCAACGGCCCCGATGACAACACATACACGCCCATGTCTGTCTCTTGCTCGTCGCTGTGCTCGTGCTCATTCCCCGTAGGCACGCCGCCGCCAGCTACGGCCAGCTCGACGTCCTCGCGTTTCTCATCTCCCGCGGTCCGTTCTTCCGTCCACCTGTTCTCTCACTCACATCTCCTGCAGGAGGCAACGTAAACGTCACCGACTCGGACGGCGACACGCCCCTCTACACCGCCGAGAACATTGACACTGCCCGCTTCCTCGTCGAGCACGGCGCAACCATCGATCGCCACAACGCCGACGGCGTCTCTGTCCGTCCTTCCCCTCCTCACGCTGACCTCTCCTGACACCCCCAACAGCCCATCGAACACATTGCAGAAGAATTTCCAGACGTCGCTGCGTATCTCCAGACCCTCGTGCCGACCTCCGCGTCCGACGACGCCGAGGCCAAGGCCGAGCACCTCACGGCCGAGCTCATGGCGTCTGCCGCCGACATCATGCAGCGCGCCGAGGCAGAGGGACGCGACCCCGACGACGAGCTGTACGCCGCCGTCTCGCGCACGGTCGCGCGGGGCTTCATTGGCGGCGCATCTTAGACGATATGTAGTATTCTAGTTGTGCTAATTACAAAAAATTAAAAGCGATCATGATCGAGACGTCTTCTCGCGTCGCGTCGTGCCGACCAGTGAGAGAGATCAAACAAAAGCTGCTGGGCCGAGCTGAGGCTGTTGCTGAGGCTGTTACTGACTTGGGCGGGGCTGAGGCTGTTGCTGGCCTGCGCTGGCCTGTTGCCGACTTTTTCTGCCAACGACTTCCCTCTTGTTTACGCGTTGTTTTGACAGCACACCATGTCCGCGACCGTCTCGACTCTCCTGACTCTCTCCGACTTGTCCGCCCGCCCCTCCGTCGTCTTCGACGCACTCTCAAAAGGATACAACTCCATCGCCCTCCCTCTCACCACCGACAAATGGAAGTCGCGCTGGGCCGACATGTGTCTGCTCCCACCGGGCGGCGACCCACAGACACAAATGTCCCCAGAGCGCAAGGCAGAGGCGTGGCGCTCGAGGCCGGCCTTTCTCATAGACGAGGTCACCCTTACCACGCTTGGTGAGCCGCTTTCTCTCATGCCCAGCCAAATCCTCACGCGTCGACCCAGACGAAGCCGACGGAGTGACAGTCATGCTCTCCGACTGGCTGGAACTCGATGCGACCGACGACTGGGTCCGCAACGACGCAGAGATCGTTCGTGTCTGCTTTCTCACAAACCCACAACTAAACATTTGTTCTCTAGGCACTCCAACAAGAACTCGCATATGCCTCGTACCTCAACGTCCAATCCGCCATCCTCCCTGCCCCCCGAAACCGCGATCACGTCGCATCCTACGCCCGCATCGTCAACTCGTGCTTGAAAAACGCCCCATACATCCACCTCTCCATCCGTCTGCCCATCTACAACCCTTCTGTCCTCCACATCGACTCGGTATCGTCGAGCCCACTTCACAGCCCAATCTTTCTCACCGCTTCCCCGAGACGTCGCGCATCCCGTAGCTCGTCTGAAAAACTCTCCACCGCTCCAGAGAGCGAGCTCGACGCAACCTGGGAAATGTGGGATCTCATCAGGTCAATATGCGATTACAACCCCCGTCTAACACTTAGTACGTCCCCTCGTTCCCTCACTCGCTTCCATCTCATTGGGCCCAGCACTCGACCTGTCCCTGCCCCTCCCGACAACCATCGGCGTACTCAGCAAATGGGCCGCAGAGTCTGTCAGGAACATCCTCCTCCCTGCTTCAACTTTCATCGCCAACGCAAAAGGGTACCCTGTACTCCCCAAGACGACTCAGTCGTTTATACGCGAGTGTATGATAGTATGTCCTTTTTCTGTCATCCGTGCTATTGTCCTCGACTCTCCTACAGCACTACCCAAACATTATCCTCTCCGGCGTCGGTGCGGGTATGCACTCCCGCGGCGGTGAGCCCGCGTACATGCAGTATGTACAGCACTTGGAAAAGACGAGTCCCGCTGTCCAGGCCGCTGAGCGAGCTGGCACTGTCGAGAATTTCGCCCAAGGTTATCAAGATTATTTGCAGGCCCCGTTACAGGTCCGTTCTCCCTTTCATCGCTTCCTATAGACCACTAAGTCGACACTAGCCTTTAATGGACAATTTACAAAGTGTGACATATCAAACGTTTGAGCAGGACCCGATCAAGTACCGGCAGTATGAGCAAGTGCGTGTTGACTGTCAGTTGTAGGTTCAATCATGATCCATGATCTTTCTAGGCCATGTATCAGGCCTTGCTTGATTGGACGGGAGAGGACAAAATGTAAAGTGTAAACCACACTAGTCTTCATATTCTCAATCCTTGTAGAACATTCTGCATAGCAGGCGCAGGCCGCGGTCCTCTCGTTGCTCGCTGCCTCAGAGCAATCGAGCGCTCCGGGCGCGAAGCCTTTGTCTACGCCGTCGAGAAAAATCCCAACGCTTACGTCACGTCAGTCCTTCTCCACGTCAATGATAACAAAAGCCTGATTTACAGACCAAACAGACTCCAAAACAGAAAAAAGCGCGAATGGGGAGACAGCGTGCAGCTCCTTTTCGGGGACATGCGGTTCATGGATGTCCCCGAGCGCGTGGATATCTTGGTCAGTGAGCTCCTGGGCTCGTTTGGCGATAATGAATTGAGTCCAGAGTGTTTGGATGGTGCGATGAGGTTTTTGAAACGTGAGGTCTCGTGTATTGGGTGTACGTGTCGTCCCTAATGCACGTTGTAGCAAAAGGTATTTCGATCCCGGCTTCATATACTGCACACCTTGCGCCGTTGTCCTCTTCGAAGCTATTCAACGAGGCACGAGCTCCAAAAGACCTCAAGAGCTTGGAAACGCCGTATGTCGTGATGTTCCAAGCTGTGAATATCTTGAGCGGTAATGGCGGTGGCTTGAGCGGGAAATGTGGTCCTCAGGTGCAAGAGTGTTGGGAGTTTGTGCATCCTCGGACAGATCCCGTGCTTGATGATCGCGGCAAGTGGGGCTGGTGATTTGGTGTGCAGAAAATGACATTTGGTTTGATATATAGGCCTGCCAACGACGAACAGCCACAACGTGCGATCAGCAAAACTCAATTTTCATATCCCTCATGCCGGAGTGTTACAGTACGCGGCAGTCATTATTTGATCTACCCAGTGTCTGATGATTCTATTAGTGGATTGGCTGGGTATTTTGAAGCTGTCAGTTTTGCTTGCTGATAAATGCTGCCCTCTGTTGACTCTTTCAAGGTGCTATATGGAGACGTCGGTCTCAGCATTCACCCGCATCGCAAAGAAGAGATATCAAAGGACATGCTGAGCTGGTTCCCTTTATTCTTCCCATTCAAAGTAAGATAATCCTCGATGCCGTAAATTCATCTTCATCCGCCGAGTTCACATACACATTACAGGAACCCCTCTATCTTCCCAGCAACTCAGAGTTGCAGGTGTCCATTTGGAGACTGACCAACGAACGTCAGGTTTGGTATGAATGGCACGCGGAATCGTTCCTGGCGAGTCCAGTTGCGCAGTGGGAAAGCCCAAATGCGGTGTCGATCTCCGGTTCGCCGCCGGGTCCCGTGCTTAGCCCGCTCCTTGATGCGGATGATCCGATGAGTGGGGTTCGATTTCAAGTGCTTAATGCCGTGACCCCTGTTTATGAGACTGTGAAAATTGGCCAGACGAGCTTACACAACCCAGGCGGCCGCAGTAGTTGGATCGGGCTTTGAGTTTGGTGTTGCCAAGGCGGTGCGGCTAACACATGGTATAAAGTGTAGGCGTAAAATCAAACTAATTTTGATGCTCCAATTAAGTATGGCTCCACCTGAGTAACGCTGTTACGTCACGTAGCGTAACATCATTCGAAGATCGTCGCGGACATTGAATTGAATTGATGCTCCGCTATAGTAATTGAAGAAGCTGACGGGTTTTCTTCTTTACTCTTTCATTTCCTCTCTCTACCAACCTCCTCTTACAATATCCGTGACCCCTCTTTGTAATTATGAAGTCCTTCGTCGCTCTTGCCACTCTCCTTTCACTCGCTCAGAGCATCATTGCTCTGACCATCAATACCCCGTGAGTGATGCTGATGGCTTCTGCGCGGCGAGGGAACTGACGGGATTGTTTTTGTTCAGTACCAACGTGGTTTCGTGTCGTCAGTTTTTTTTCTACGAGGGCTCGCCCGGAATGTGATTTGTGGTGTTGAATGGGATTTTTTTTTAGAGCCTACCTTGTTGACGTGGTCGGACGGCCAAGGCCCGTTCTTCCTGTCAATTATACCGGGTTTGTGATTGATTGCGGTGATTGTGGTTCTTGGCTAACCCAACTCCTTTTAGGCGGGCAAGTCTCGGCTGCTGCGGTATGTCCATGATCAATTTTTTTTTTTTTTGGTTGGGTCTTTGTTGACTTGCTCGTTAGTTGAAAACGTTCCCGACTCAAAATGGGAACCAGTTGACTTGGACTGTTGATCTTCCGCCTAACACTGGGATGTAAGCCCTTCTCACTCCTATATTAATTGTTATGGGGCTTTGTGTGTTGATTTGGGGTGTAGCACGTTTTCGTTGAAGGATTCGACTGGTGCTCAGGCGTATAGTGATATTGTTACGATTACTGGTACGGACACTGGGTGAGTGGTGTTCGCTTCCTTCTTAGGCGCAGTGGTGTTGATGATTTTGGTATTAAGCTGCACTAGTTCGTCGGGCTCTCCTGGTTCGACTTCCGATTCGGCGCCCACCACCGCCAACTCGTACGATATTTTTCCTTGCTTGTTTGTGCGTGTTCTAATGGTTGTACTTACTTTTAGGGCTGCTCCATCCGGTAGCGCTCCTGTTGCTGGTGCCACGACCAGCGGAAACTCAAGCCCAAGCCCTGCACAGACCAACTCGGCCAACTCGAACGCCGCCAGCGTGTCCAGGGGTACTCCTGCTTCCTCTGCAACCGGAACCAACGCCAACGCCGCTGCGTCCACGCAGTCCAACGCTGCCGCCCCCAAGTCTGATGCACGTGCGTTGGGCCTTGTTGGCGTTGTGGCTTTGGTCGGGCTCGTTGTCGCTTAAGCGGGTGGTTTCGTCCCTTTGGATAATTTGGGTTAATTGGAATCTTGGCTCTGGCTGAGTCCGTTGCCCCATACACACATATATACGCACACATATCTTGATATAGATTTTTTTTTTCTTTCTGTTTTTACGATATGGACATATACACGCAATCTATTTTGTGAACGACTTTTTGACTGGTTTGGAATGTGTGAGCGCGAGCACGTGAGGTGTCGCGTTTGGGAGTGCGTTTGACACGTGATGGCGGTTGATTTCAAGCGCGACCATTTGCTGATTAACGAGGCGCGTCTCAGACTCTTCAGAGGAGATAAGAGATAGAAGAGATTGAGTAAAGATGTCGGAGCTACTCTGTACAGAGGGGAGAGCAGAATAGCTTATTCATCTGTGCTGCTACGATATGAATGTCGTGAGGAGCAGCTTCACCGAATGTCCTCAGCGCGCTTCTGGCCAGAACGTTCATGCTGTGGGGCCGCAGTGCCGCCGGACGGGTAAGCCATTCGTAGCGCAGAAGCTCCCTCACCCTCGGAATCCGCCTGGCAAATACCTCGGGCTCAAAGGTCCCTTTGACAATTATATAATACACCGACCACGTGATGCGTTATTTTTACCGAAAAGTTCCATCCAGGGAGGAACTGTCCGTTCCTAAACTGAAAGTAGACCTTTGGAAACTATGGAAGGACGTGTGGTTGTTCGGGATAACGAGGACACCACCAACTCCGCCGTCACCAACGTCGCCCCCGCTGCTGCCGCCGCGACCCCCGTCGTCGTCGTTGAGGATCCCTCCGAAGCTGTGCGAGAACATTCGGTTCTGGATAAGACGTGGGTGGAAGCGCTGGAGGGAGATCCTTTTGCTCGTTTGGAAGGAACCCAGGGTGTCGTTGTAGCGCCTTTGGTGGACTTGTCTGCTGTGGGGAAACCAGTTGTTGCTGTACCAGAGGAAGTAGATCCTGCTCTTGCTCTTGCTCATTTGGATGGAACCCCGGTCGTCGATGTAGCGCCTTTGGTGGACTCGTCTAATGCGGGGACACCAGCTGTCGTTGCGGAACTGACAGCTTCCGATGAGCTGCTGGCGGAGGCGTCTAAGGAGCCCGTTGGGGCTTCCGAGCATCCGGCATCCAGCGATGTAAGTGTTACATGTCCTTT
The DNA here is from genome assembly GCA_017657195.1 of Termitomyces sp. T70a. NCBI lineage: Eukaryota > Fungi > Basidiomycota > Agaricomycetes > Agaricales > Lyophyllaceae > Termitomyces > Termitomyces sp. T70a. Next base: position 12,446 of record JAGGAT010000377.1, read on the forward strand.
TGTTAACGTTGACGACGTGAACGAATCTGCGCACCCGCGCTCTCAGGAAACCGATGTCGTCAAACAAGCTGAAGTGGTCGTCGATCAGGAAACCGTTCTTCCTCGGGAGGCAGGTGCCGACAATCTGGTTGAAAAGACTCCCGGCTTCTCAGCTGTAGAGGAAGCTGTTCCGACTCATGCGCCGGAAACACCGTCCGTTGAGAAGGAGGCGGTCGTGGTTGCGGAAGAACGATTAGCAGAACCGAGTGTTCCCGCTGAAGTGGTCGCCGATCGAGAAACTGTTCTTCCTCAGGAAGCAGCCGCCGAAAATCTGGTCGTTCCTATTGTTGAAAAGACCACCGGCTCCTCAGTTATTGAGGAAGATATCTCGACCCATGTGTCGGAAACACCGTCCGTTGAGAAGGAGGCGGTCATCGTTGCGGAAGAACGACTTGCAGAACAGAGAGTTCCCGCTGAAGTGGTCGCCGATCGAGAAACTGTTCTTCTTCCTCAGGAAGCAGCCGCCGAAAATCCGGTCGTTCCTATCGTTGAAAAGACCACCGGCTCCTCAGTCATTGAGGAAGATATCTCGACCCATGTGCCGGAAACCCCGTCCGTCGAGAAGGAGGCGGTTGTCGTTGCGGAAGAACGGCTTGCAGAACAGAGAGTCCCCGCTCTGGTGGCAGTGGCGTCTGAGGAGCCCGTTGGAAATCTCGGGCAGCCGGCAACAATTGATGTAAGTGTTACACGTCCTTTTGTTAACGTTAATGACGTGAACAAATCTGCGCGCCCGCGCCCTCAGGAAACCGATGTCATTAAACAAGCTGAGGTGGTCGCCGATCGAGAAACCGTTCTTCCTCAGGAAACAGGTGCCGAAAATCCGATCGAAAAGACCCCCAGTTTCTTAGCTGTCGAGGAAGTTGTTCCGACCCATGTGCCGGTGGCTTCTGAGGAGCACGTTGGAAGCCCCGAGCATGCACCAACAAGCGATGTAAGTGTTACACGTCCTTTTGTTAACGTTAACGACGTGAACGAATCTGCGCGCCCGCGCCTCCAGGAAACCGATGTCGTTAAACAAGCTGAAGTTGTCGTCGATCAGGAAACCGTTCTTCCTCGGGAGGCAGATGCCGAGAATCGGGTCGTTACTATTGTCGAAAAGACCACCGACTCCTCAGCTGTTGAGGAAGCTGTCTCGATCCATGTGAAAGAAACCCCGTCCGTCGAGAAAGCGGTCCTCGTTGAACAAGTACAAGGTGTTCCTCCAGTTGAGGAAGGTACGCATGACTCTGTCGAAACTAGTGTTGAAGCTGCGGTTGAAGAGCCTGTCTCCGCTCCCGTTGAAGAACTTGTCTCCGTTCTTGTTGCAGAAGAACTCGCTCGACATGAAGAGATACAAGCACCTGTTGAAGAAAGCGCCCAGACAAAACAGGCGGAAATCGTAGCTGGATTAGAGGACAAAGATGAGTTACCCAGTAGCAGCACATTAGAAGGAGCTGTCCCGGCGCCCAATACGGACGCTGCATTGGCCGAGAAGGAACAAGCGCAAACTGATGCGATTGCTGAAGAACATCTATCAACTAAAACAGTCGCTGAAGCCGCTGTTGAGGAAGTTGATTTGGTTCCTACGGCAGAAACTGGCGTTGCCGAGCATGAAGAGACTCTTCCTGTTGTTGAGCATCCAGCAACAAGCGATGTAAGTGTTACACGTCCTTTTGTAAACGTTAACGATGTCAACGAATCTGCGCACCCGCACCCTCAGGAAACCGATGTCATTAAACAAGCTGAAGTGGTCGTCGATCAGGAAACCGTTCTTCCTCGGGAGGCAGATGCTGAGAATCCGGTCGTTCCTATTGTTGAAAAGACCACCGGCTCCTCAGTTGTTGAGGAAGCTGTTTCGACCCATGTTACAGAAACCCCGTCCGTCGAGAAAGCGGTCCTCGTTGAACAAGTACAAGGTGTTCCTCCAGTTGAGGAAAGTACGCATAACTCGGTTGAAACTAGCGTCGAAGCTGCTGTTGAAGAGCCTGTTTCCGCTCCTGTTGAAGAACCTGTCTCCGTTCTTGTTGCAGAAGAACTCGCTCGACATGAAGAGGTACAAGCACCTGTTGAAGAAAGCGCCCAAACAAAACAGGCAGAAATCGTGGCTGGATTCGAAGACAAAGTTGAGTTACCCAACAGTAGCACATTAGAAGGAGCTGCCCCGGCGCCCAATACGGACGCTGCAGTGGCCGAGAAGGAACAAGTGCAAACTGATGTACTTGCTGAAGAACCTGCACCAACGAAAACAGTTGAAGCCACTGTAGAAGAAGCTGATTTGGTTTCTACGGCCGAAACTGCCGTCGCCGAGCATGACGAGACTCTTCCTGTTGTTGAGCATGCAGCAACAAGCGATGTAAGTGTTACACTTCCTTTTGTAAACGTTAACGATGTCAACGATGCGTGCCCGCACCCTTAGGAAACCGATGTCATTAACCAAGCTGAAGTGGTCGTCGATCAGGAAACCGTTCTTCCTCGGGAGGCAGATGCCGAGAATTCCGTAGTTCCTATTGCTGAAAAGACCCTCGGCTCCTCAGCCGTCGAGGAAGCTGTCTCTACCCATGTGCCGGAAATCCCGGTCATCGAGAAAGAGGCGGTGCTCGTTGAACAAGCACAAGGTATTCCTCCAGTTGAGGAAGGAACGCATAACTCGGTCGAAACTAGCGTCGAAGCTGCTGTCGAAGAACCTGTTTCCGCTCCTGTCGCAGAAGAACTCGCTCGACATGAAGAGATACAAACACCTGTTGAAGAAAGCGCCCAGGCAAAACAGGCGGAAATAGTGACTGGATCAGAGGACAAAGATGAGTTACCCAGTAGTAGCACATTAGAAGGAACTACCCCGGCATCCGTTACGGAGGCTGCACTGGTCGAGAAGGAACAAGCGCAAACTGATGCACTTGCTGAAGAACATGTACCAACTAAAACAGTTGAAGCCGCTGTCGAGGAAGCTGATTTGGTTTCTACGGCCGAAACTGCCGTCGCTGAGCATGAAGAGACTCTTCCTGTTGTTGAGGAAAATAAACATCTCGAGGTGACTACGACAAAGGATCACGTTGAGCCACCCAACGACGCCAAGTCTGCTGATGAATATACTACCGAAGCAACAGCCACCTCTGTTGAAATGGTGACAGCGGAACCCACGGGTATCATCCCTCCTGTTGCCACCAGCGCCGCTGCTCAAGAAACATCAGCTGAGGAACTGGCAGTCGAAGCTGCCATTGCCGTCCCCTCCGTTGCGGAGCCCACGGATGTCACCTCTCCTGTTGAGACAGTCGTTACTGCTGAAGAAACATCAGCTGAGGAACCGGCAGCAGAAGCTACCATTGCCATTCCCTCCGTTGCGGAGCCCTCGAATGCTGCCCTTCCTGTTGTCACGGTCGCCACTGCTGAAGAAACATCAGCTGAGGGACCGACAGTAGAAGCTGCCATTGTCACTCCTTCCATTGCAGAGCCAACGGATGTCGCGCCTCCTGTTACCACGATCCCCGCTGAAGAAACGTCAACTGAGGAACCGACAGAGGAAGCTGTCATCGCCATTCCCTCCGTTGCGGAGCCCACGAAGGTCGCCCCTCCCGTTTCCGCGATTGCCACTGCTGGAGAAACATCAACTGAGGAACCGACATCAACACAAGAGGAAGTAGGAGCTGTAATTGCCACTATCCCCTCAGTTGAAGAGCCAATGCATATCTCCCCTCCTGTTACCACGATCCCCGCTGAAGAAAAAACATTATATGAGGAACGGACAGTGGAAGCTGACATTGCTACTCCCTCCGTTGCGGAGCCCACGAATGTCACCCCTCCTGTTACCACGATCATCACTGCTGAAAAAACATTGACTGAGGAAGCTGTTATCGACGTTCCTTCCGTTGTGGAGGCCTCGAATGCCACCCCACCTGTTGCCACGGCCGTCACTGCTGAAGAAATATCAACTGAGGAACCGATATTAACGCAAGATGAGGTAGAAGCTGTCATTGCCACTATTCCCTCCGTTGCGGAGCCCGCGGACGTTGCAGAAACCGAGAATGAAGCAGGTTTGATATTTAGATTTCGTCGTATATTCCCCGTCTGAGTGATTTTTCTAGCCAACGCCTCAAAATCTGTCGTTGGAGTCTATGGTGAGACCAACAATGAATCCAAGGTCGGAGATTTCTCATTACGTCGTTTTACCCGAACTCATGCAAGTAATCAGGAATCTATAGAAGAAAGCAACGCGCTTCCTGTTGGAGCTCAGGTCGAGCAGCACAAGTCTCCTTCGACGCCTTCCTCCCAAGTCGTCTCACATGACGAGCAATTGACGGAGCCTAGCACAACTGAGCCTGTGGTTGACTCTTTGACGGAAACCAAGACAGAGATTGTAAAAACGCAAGAACTACATGCAGCTGAGAAATTGCCTGCACCGGTACCAGCAACAGCCGATGTGGAAGAGATCTCGAAGGATGTTGAGCAGCCTCTCATCTCAACTCCTCAGGTGAACTTGATAAATTCTGTTAAAGGATGGAAGGAATTCACCTCATTTAGTTGGTCATCGATAAATCGTTACTCGTTGAACAAGCTGAGGCAGAGAAATCGATTGAAGAACCAATACAAGAACATGCTGTGTCAGTAATAGCGGATGAGAAAGAGGTCTCGAAGGGTGTCGAGCAACCTCTTGTCTCGACTCCTCAGGTGAGACTGATGATTTCTGTTGAAGGATTGAGGGAATTTACCTCATTTAGTTGAACGCCAATAATCCGTTGCTCGTTGCTGAAGCGGAAGAATCGTACGAAGAACCAGTACAAGAGCATTCAGTGCCAGTAACAGCCAATGCGGAAGAAGTATTGAAGGATGTAGAGCAACCTCTTACTTCAACTCCTCAGGTCAGCTTGATAAATTCTGTTAAAGGATGGGGAAATTCACCTCACTTAGTTGGTCACTGATGAATCATTGCTCGTCGAACGAGTTGGGGCAGAGAAATCAGTTGAAGAACCAGCACGAGAACCTCTGGTACCAGTTACAGTCGATGTGGAAGATATCCCGAAGGACGTTGAGCAACCTCTCATCTCAACTCCCCAGGTGAGCCTGACAAATGACGTTGAAGGATGGAGGGAATTCACCTCGTTTAGTTGGTCATCAATAAACCGTTGCTTGTTGAACCAGCTGAGATAGAAGAGCCTCCGATACCAGTAACAGCCGGCGTGGAAAAGGTCTCGAAGGATATCGAGCAACCTGTCGTCTCAACTCCTCAGGTAAGCCCAACAAATTCTATTAAATGATGGAGGAAATTTACCTCACCTAGTCGGTCATCAATAAATCGTTGCTCGTTGAACCAGCTGAAGCAGACAAATCATCTGAAGTACCAATGCAAGAGCCTCCGATACCAGTAACAGCCGACGTGGAAGAGGTCTTGAAGGATGTCGAGCAACCCGTCATTCCAACTCCTCAGGTGAGCCTGGTACATTCTGTTAGAGGACGGAAGGAATTTACCTTATTTAGTTGGTCATCGATCAATCGTTGCTCGTTGAGCCAGCTGAAGCAGAGAAGTCGTACGAAGGACCAGTACAAGAATCAGTAACAGACGACTTAGGAGAGGTCTCAAAGGGTGTCGAGCGATCGGTTCCTCAGGTGAGCCTGATAAATTCTGTGAAAGGACGGAGGGAATTTACTTCATTTAGTTGGACATCGATCAATCGTTGCTCGTTGAACCAGTTGAAGCAGAGAAGTTATACGAAGGACCAGCACAAGAGTCTCCGATACCAGTAGCGGCCGATGTAGAAGAGATCTCGAAGGATGTTATCTCAAGTCCTCAGGTGAGCCGATAATTTCCGTTAAAGGATTGAGGGAATTTACTTCATTTAGTTGGTCGCCAATAAATCATTGCTCGTCGAACCAGCTGGGGCAGAGAAATCAGTTGAAGAACCAGCACGAGAGCTTCTGGTACCAGTTACAGCCCATGTGGAAGATATTCCGAAGGATGTTGAGCAACCTCTGATCTCAACTCCTCAGGTAAGCTTGACAAATTCTGTTGAATGATGGAGGGAACTTACCTCACCTAGTTGGTCATCGATCAATCGCTGCTCGTTGAGCCAGCTGAGGCAGAGAAAATATCTGAAGGATCAGTACAAGAGCCTTCCACATTCTTGTATCCAACACATTCTCAAGGTAGCTCGCACCCATATAACGTGGAACTCCAAACGGATGCGCCAGAGCCGTCTGCACACCCCTGGACTCCTTCATATTCCGTGCACTCTCAGGGTAGCCCTCTTTCCACTCATGCCATCCTTGTTCAGGAGAGTACGCCTCAGAAGGAAGAACCGCTTGTTGCAAATGAAAATGAAACAGTCGACTTGGAGGAGACCAAGTTTGCAGACAAGGAAGCTGCTCCGCAGAGTCAAGAGATCCCCGCCAACCCTTTCAGCGAGACACGGGAGGAACTTGCAGAGGTCGCGCCTCCTTGTATCACTGTGGTAGAAACCCAGCACCATCTTGATGCAACAGTTGCCGCTACTCCAGCTATTTTCGACTCCGCACACCCGGAAGTAAGTCCAACCGAAGCGGTTGCCGCCAACTTGGAACAAAACAGCCAAGTTCATGTTCCTCAAGTAAAGGATGTCAACATCAATCTTGCAGAGGCTGCGATGCCTGTCACAGGTATTGAAGTCCCCCGTCTGGTTTTGGATTCCAGCAAAGAGATATCAGCGGTAAGTTCATTTTTTGGTCCTTGTTTCTGATTTTGACGCCTTGTAGCCCTCCGCTGCTGCTTCTGAACAAGTCTCGGAGGGGCAAGCCCCTAATGTTGAGGAGAGGCTAGCATCTCCTTGGGTGCCATCGTATTCCGTCGTCGTTCAAGGCAGTCCAGCTCAGGAACGTCCAAATCCTCTTGACAAAGAAGCGGTTGCAACTACCGTGCTTGGCGCATCAAAAGATGTTGGATCGGAACCTCCTGTCGTTGAAGTACCGACTGTTCTTAACAATCATGTGGTCGAAGCCAAATCTCGGGATCACGAGGTTCTTTCAATCGTGTTTCTGCGTCGTCTAGTTATCTCACTCTGTTTCTTCGTAGACCTCTAGTGTCGAAATCTCAAAGGACGAAGTGGTGACAAAACTAACAGAAGAAGCACCTGAAGATTCTACAGTCAAAGCAATTTCGGTCGTCTCTACTTCGTTGGTTGATGACGAGCAAGTCGAGGTAATTTCCGTCCCAAATCGTTGCACTTACCAAACGTCTCACTCATCACATCACAGGAAGTTCCTATAGCAGCTACTATTGCTCCGGAATCTCTTAAAGACCCAGACAACATGAACCAGGAGCTAACAAAGAGCCCACGGGCATCTAGCCAACCAAATACCACCCCAGAGATTTCGGCAGAGACAAACAAACTCTCGCCAGCCCCACTTGATCAGCATACAAACGATGGTCAACAGGATCAGAATGTATCTAACGACAAGAAACTTGACGCTATCTTGACAACGGCCACCAAACCATTGTCAGAGAACATGGAAGTGAACCCAGTCCGTGAAGTGTTCCCTACCACTGAACAGTCTGTTGCCGAGCAACTCAATGAGTCAAAGTAAGCTTTGTTCCACCGTAGTATGTTGTGATGCTGATTGATCTCATTAGAACCTCTGGTCTTCGTCTTTCGACTTCGGACGCAATTACGACCACTAATGGTTCTTCCACCTCTCTGGACACCATTTCTCCTGCTGCAGACCGTTCCAGGCTAGAATCAACTAGCTCCTCTCGTTTCTTCCCGGGAGGCTGGTTTTCACCTTCGAAGACCGTGGATGAAAGTCGGCCTTTCTTCGAGGTTGTACAAGGAGAATTTTCTGCGCAAAAAGTTGCCGTTGCGAGAGATCCATCGATCGATGAAGGCCCTTCAGTGGCCGAACAATATACCCCGACCGAAGGTGAAGCAAACAAGAGATCTCAGCCTACTTCTAAGGAGCAAAAGAGTCGATGGTGTGTAATTATGTGAATCTAATCAAGGAAATTCCCCTCTGGCCAATTTTTTTTCATTTACGATCGTCATGAATTCTTATCCTATCTATCCTACATTTATTGTTCTAGCTTTCTCTTTGCACTTCGCACATATGTTCATGTTGGAGCTACACTCGTATATCCCTCTTTTAATCCAATTCATCTTGCTCTTGTGAAACGTTTCCATGAGTGACCTCAAAAGCTCGTCGGGCGGATCTTGCCTGCATCGAGATTGAGCGATGTCATCAAGCATTTCATACTGTAGGGTGATAGATACTGCAATATCTGTCGTGAACAAGTTTATAATCGTCCGGATTTTCCTTTCACGGAAACATCTATACATTTATTATGAAAATGTTGACTGTATGAACAGACGATATTATATCTCCATGCGAGGCACAAACACCTTTTGGTTAATGGCGATATTTTGAACAAAGGTAGACGTACAGAAGTCAACGAGATGGATAGAAACAGTGGGGTCGAACGGGCCAAGGCAAAGGTCGTTTCGGATTCAAACCTACATTTGTGACCTGATCTATCTCTATCGCGTCTCTTCAAGTCCCATATTGACCACAACTAAATTTATTCATGCGCGGGATATACGCGCCCTGAAGGCGAAGATCCAGTTCAGAACTTGGCTACGGGGTCACTCCCAATCAAGGAACCTCTGAAGGAAGAAAACGGAAAATCTCTGAGAGAAATCCGCCTCCTCGCATTATAATGACAATCGCGACTTCACGTGAGGACAGAAAGGGAATGTGGTAGCGGTGATTGTCATCGACCTTTGGAAAGAAAGTCATGCTCTAGTTGCGCCAAAAATTGATCAGCATCAGAAGCTGGAATCGTCTTGGGTTTGCTCTTGTCACGTTCCAATTTGGTTGTCTTCTCGAGTGCAGCAAGAGGGTCTGGTGGTGTTAAAGATGGCGAGGGATTGCGGATAACCGATGAGCTCGCTGATGCAGATGTACTGGGTGGTTCCAACATTTGGGAATCAATGCCACCTTTAATCTTCCTCCGCTTCGCATCCAACAACTTCCGCCTTTCCTCCAACTCCCTCTTCCTCTTTTCCATTGCCCGACTTCGTCCCCCATCCCCAGAACCTTGCATACCCTCAATTTCACCGGGGCGCACGTCCACTGCCCCTAGCTCCTGTCGTATCTGTCCGGTCTCCTCTCGCACAGCCTTTAGTTCCTCCATTTGTTTTCGCCGCGTCTCTTCGTCCCCAGAAAATTGGTAAAAAGCGGCGCCTTTAGCTCGATTTTCCCGTGATGCGTCGTAATGGATATTTAGAGGATTGTTCTCTTCTGCAAACTTTGCTGTAATTTCCGCAACTCGCTCGGCACTAGGTTCGTAAACGGGGAAGTGGTTGACAGGGTTACCTGAGATAGACAATAAGTTAGGTTTGCAAGGAAAAGAAGTAGCTTACGAATTATGATATCCCTAGACAAAGTGATATGAGCAGGAAAATAACGGGAGGGAAAATAACATACTCGTCTTCATCGGGTTCATCTACTGCTGAAGCAAAAGTTCTTGGAACTTCAGAACGTTTCACCATTCTGATACGACCAAACTCATCCTCGTATTCCACCATTGGGTCGTCCTTCTATTCCTCAGATGCTTCTTTGTCTGGTAAGATCATAACGCACCTCGTCGAGCGGTCGGGCTACTTCGACAGATTCGTCAACGTCATCACTGTCTGATTCATAATGCCCGGAGCTGGGCTTTGAGTCAAACTGTCAGGGTATATTCAGTAACACAGCCTGTGAAAAGCAAGGTAACTGACATCCACTAGTAGAGCATCGTACTGCTTGTCGCTCAGACCACCCGTCTTCCCTTTTTGTAGTTTGTCGTATATCTTCGCCTTGCGTTCCAATGCTGCACGCGCAGATTCCAAAGTTGGCTTGCTTACAGCCTCAAGTTCCACATCTCGAGCGGCGCGAACTTGGAGTCCCTTATTTTGTTTTGCCCAGACTGTGGGTTTCTGGAATAGGTCAATACCGCAAGCGTAAAGACATACTATAAGCAGTCCATCGTACCTTGTCTGGCCGCTTTACACCTCCTATGACATATTTACCCTTTCCAGCAGCCTTGGTCCTCGCAAATTCTGCCTCCTGCCTAGCAAGTTCCCCTTTTAAATCGAGGAAAGAGCTGACGCTGATGCCTTTGCCCTTGGAATTACTCGATGGTGGCATCTGTGTTGAACAACTACCTGATCACCATCGAGTTACAGAAACAATGTCGCAAGAAAAGCATCGTCACGGACGCGTGACAGTATTAAGATAGATATGTTTGTATTGATCTTTGCCTTTCTCTGACATGTAATGTAAGGCTTCTACACTAGTGTCGTCTTCATACCGTACATAGAGTGCACTACAACCACTACACAATAGCGAATTAGTTGTCCTTATTGGCCGCCATCCAGGCATCAAAGGTCCGAATCCAGTCAAATTCAGTACGAACCGCCTTTTTAGCTGAAGCCTGATCCGTCTGTATGAGCGAGAAGCCATCGCCGAAGGCCTTCGGCTCGTCATAATGATCATAACCCCTGTTAAACGTGGCGTAAAGCTTCTCAAAATCCACATAGTGATCCAGGATGACCAGCCTCCACATGGCTCGAGAAATCGGTTCTTTAAGGGACTGAGATTGTGCGAGGCTGATAAGAGCATCAGCCACCCTCTCCTTAGCGTACTCCTGCCGAAGGAACCAAGTTCGCGAAATGTGGGAATCCTCAGATATATTGTCATGTAACGAAGCGAGGTGAGGAACCGTCGCCATAACTGACTGTAAAACGGAAGGAACATCCTGCTTCTTCCGTTCACCGAATAACTCAGCCAGTTGGCCCATCGTAATCGATGGTGCGGGTGCCTGAGATGGGAAGACGTGCTCCCATTTGTCGTGTAAACCTTCCCATGCAGCGGCTTCGGCAGCTTCAGCAGCTTGCACATGCGATTCTTGAGGCGTCTCCACTGGTGGATCAATTTCATCTGCATGCTCCGATTCTGAAGAGTGAGTGAGCTGTTTGGACTTCGCCTTTCGAATCTCAAGTCTCTGGGCAATCTCATCAAGATGGTCTTGAGCCTCAGCGGCATTAAGCCCCGCATCTTGAAGAGCTTGGACAAAATCGTCGAAGGAAGTCTTCCCGTCGACAGTATCATCGAGGAGCTTCTGGAGCGAGTCGAACCGACTCTGAACTCGATTTGCCGCGGCCTCAAGCGCGGTAGCACCGCTGTCCTCACCCACGGTCTGGCTAGGTTGGGCCGCAGTCTGGATAGTAGACTCGGAAGGCTGACGGTATTCTGTGAAAAACAATCCGACCTACCTGGATCGAACAGGTGACATTGAGATATGAATACAACCATTACAGTCTCACGCTCTGCCAACTGAGCTAAGGTCGGTTTCCTTAAGGGTGAAGAAGAGACAATCTTCAGGATCTACCAAAGTATCCTTTGGACCTCTCCATACTGGTTCGACACGCCTCCATGGACATTGACATCTTGGCCGTCCGGTCTGATCATGAAGTTGACTTTCAAAAGAAAGCTCATGTGCGGTAAAGGACTCCAAGATAAAAGCAGGGAATATGCAACTTTTCTCGCTCCTGATGTTGGATATTGCACCCAAACAATCTTTCTACTTCTCAGTTAAGATAGATTTGCATTGTTCTGTGCGAATCTATGAAACGGCCTGGTCCACGCGGTTGGACCAACACGGAAAAGCATTTGTATGGTTCGTTTTCACTCTCATCAACCATTTCTGGAGAATATGCACCATCTTTGGCTCCTTCTGCCTCTATGCCTTCAAATTCATCTTTTCATGTTAGATCTCTTTCGTTTGCGCGCGTAGAATTCTCTTCCTTATCTGACACCCATCACGAGTGTAATCTATGGATAGCCTGATTTAAATGCGAGTATGTGCAACTAGTATCCAAACCGAAAAGGGAATCGTAGGCATGAATCTGTTGAAGACATTCATCGACATCAAAGACTGTCCCTCTGGATCGGGAGCTTGCACTCGATATTCCTGGCCCTTCTGGTTACTATTGGCCTCATGAAAAATGATCTATGGCCTACGAGGCGAGGCAGAGCTATCGGATTTTTTGAGCTTCCTGACATATTCGCCATGTGTAATGAGTAGTAGCCAATAGTATTATTATACTTATACTCCATTCTGTTGACCGAGAACCATCGCAGTTACCCATTAGTTTCCTAGGTGTCTATTTCCCAGGTGCGTAGCGTTTGAACTTCTTCCACGGTTGAATAATTTAATCATCTCGGCCTTCGAAAACGAGGCATATATCGTTTTGCGGTCGACGCAATTTTGAAAATCTCTGGCTTCTCGCTGGCAACGGATGTCTCCTGCCTGGAGAGTTCTGCACGATTTATGCACACAACATAAATCACTGTAAAGGGCTGATTACTGATTGCCGTATCAGGATAGATAATCACGATTAGACGAGACCAGGTTATATACGACGGTTCAATCCACATTCATGTAGATATAGTGCACGAGACCGTTCACAGACAAAAGATCGACCACAAGAAACCAGATCTATTCAAACAAGCAGATAGTCAGACCTGGAATGAGTTGAAGTTGACCCTCACTCACTAGAATAACGAGCTCCGATTCTTCTCATCCGCCAGAGACTGGACAAATTACAGCGACCTCTTCACCCCCTTGCAGTTCTATCACCTCTGGGTTATCCACCATCTCTGCGTTCACGCTCCATTGACTGCTCTCAAGCACCTTTCCGAGAGTGGTCTTCGGATGACGTGTGGTGAGGAGTGCAGCGAGTGATGAAAGTGGGAAAGATCCGTCTCCAGGTAGAGGCACGGTCTCTTCATTCATATTGATGGCTGTCGAAGCCGCTGCAAAATACAGGACAGTGATGGTGCGATTTGACATGATAGTCCAGAGACTATTTGCCAAGTTCACGCGGCTATCCACGGTTACTTATATGAATTTGCGCATCATCTACGACGACACCAAAACCTATTTACATATCATTTACACCAAGCCTGACCTCCTGAGTTCTGCAGTCCACCATATCGGGCGTGAAGTCTTGATTCGGACTTCCTTCTCTTCAGGAACGAGATGATTCGATGTCGATACCAATCCGTCGAATGAGGACGGATGATTTTCTGCAATTACAGTGCAGAAAGTGAGCAAAACCGTCAATGCCCGTCTCAAAACCTCCACGAACCTAAGTTCCACCGCAATCCAGACGTTGTAAGGATCGTTGAATCGATACCAACGGGCAGCAAACCACAAGTCTGACCCAGGAGGTTATGATCAATTTCAATGACATGCTCGCCCTGCATGAATCGTCAAATCAATTGGAGGATGAAAAAAGGCATAAAAGCGCACTGCATCAAGCACCCAGCCTACGTTATCGTCTGTGACTGCGAAGACACATGTTCTAGTTTTTCGTAGCTTGTGTAGGTACGACAAAGTGTGTATCGTCTGGTCAAGTCGGCCTCCCAGCCCACCAAGGATTATGATGTCGTATCGGACACCTTGTTCAGTACCCTCGTTCTTCTCGATGGCGCTCACACACTTCATAAGGTCGGTTGAGCCCTGGTCTGCATCATGTATCACGGGGACGCCCTGTGTGACAGTAGAACAGACGAATCCATCGACAAGACGCAGAAGGACGCACAAGAGATTGATAGAACGAGCGTACGTCATCTCGGATGGAGTCTAAGTCTCCTTTGATGAGTTGTGGAAGATAGCTATGTCCATGGCAAGGATGTTAAGCAATAAGCATAGGAACACCCAACTCGCGACCTACACCGCGCGTAATTCGGGTTCATCGTCGAACAGATCGTAAAGTCTATTGGCACCACCATCCGCACACGCACGCCAGACACATGCATTCCAGATGCGAATGAAGAGTTCGCGAGAAAAAGGCTGGTTAAGGATGATTAGGGCGCGAGTAGCCTCTGATAGGGCATCTTGCTTCTGGAGAAAGTGAACGTTCCATACAAGAGCCATTCTATGCCGAACTTTTCAATGGCACAATCAAAGGACTCCTTATCGTCTCTTGTACCATTGCAATAGAAACTCAAAGTGATTTTGCTTTCCTGAAAAGCGTTTTTGTGTTTGGAAGAATTTTAAGTTAATAGGGAAGCTAAACACCCCATTCCACTGGTCATTCACTGCTGCAGATCACTACGCCAGAATAATGGATGACTACTGATTACGTGGATGAATGAATGACCGTGTTGATTCCGCCGGAAAACTACGTAGCTAAGAGGCAGGAGTAGGGTGTGAGTGTACTCTACTTCCATGTTCTGGTAGTGTATGCAGTGTGTTTTGTATCCCCGACTCTTTACGTAAGATAGAGAGGGTCTATGTCCATTCGAACGACTTGTAACGGATACGCGCGCAAAGTCGAGTCAAGGAAAGGAAAAGGATTACCCAAACACCCAAAAAACAACGGGACAAGTAAATACAAATGGTTGTACGCGCGCAAATCGAGGATGAAGGTCTTGATCTATTCTAGATCTTGGAACGCTGACCAAAAGTACTTAATTTTCCATCACCCAGGAATTCTCACAATGCAGTGGCTCTTAGAAATAACATCCGCATATATAGCTCGATTGAATACATTGTAGTTGTACTACTGCCCAGACAGAGCACCAACACTTTCCCAGAAACTGTATTACGACATACATCAAAATGATTAATATCACGGCATCAGAAACGGCTTACTTGCATCGCTGTAATAAGGCGCTAGACGTTTCAATGGGTTCGATGATAGGTGTGCCGGCCGCAGTTTTGTTAAAGGTCATTTCTGTAAACCCTTCTACCCAGATATTCCATTGAGGTGTTATGGTAGGTTCCGGCTTGATATTGGGGTCAAGCGACATCGCAAAGTCAAGGAAAGAGTGTGAAAAGGCCGTGTCAAAATCAGGGTTACTAAATGGAGGAATCCCAGGACTGTAAAAAAGATGAAATTTATTGATCACAGAGAAGGAAGATCGCGTACGATGGGAAGTAATATACAATATCGTCTTCATGGTGAGCTGGCAGAATGGCAAAGTGTCCCTGAACATTTTTCGAGTCAAGCATGAAAATTCAGAAGAATGTAATACTCACCTTGAATGATTTATTCCCGAATGCATTCAGGAGGAAGTAAGTCGGGCATATAAAGATGGCTGGTTAAAAGATGAAGGAAACATGGTACGAGGATCAAAGATGAGAAATGTTACCTTCGCCCTGGATGGCATTAACCTGATCAATAGGAGCGCCTAGATCCTCATACTGGGCTGTAGCCATCGCTATTTCCTGTGGGCCGAACTTGGGAAATAACTGGCTAACATAATCTGGGACCGTGACTGTATCGGCCGTACTTTGATTTACAAAGATAACGCCTTCAAATGTATTTGTGACTGAAAGCAAGACCTCCTAACTAGATATGAGGTTCTGATGGTAGATGAAAAGATGAAATAGGCACACCCCGTTGATTCTGTGTTCCTTCAAAGCCTGAGTTGGTCGCTGTGTGATGAAGGACCCATCGACAACAGGAACAAAGATGAAAGCTCCGAAAAATGCACTAGTTGAAAGGTTTACATTGATGGTTTGCAACGTCGTGGGGTCGGTGGCTCGCAGACAAGCCAAAGTGTCTGCTGCCGATGTGCAACTGCATCGTGTGAGGAACGTTAGATGTACTCTCTAATTTGAAGCTTTACCTCGCTTGAGAGACTACCTCGTTATAAAGTGTCTGAGAAAGATTTAGACCAAATCACAGTGTACCTTAGAAGTATAAAGACCAACTTGAGGAATAATATCGTCAAAGGCATACTGTGAGGGCATATAGGTCGAGCTCGTAATGGCTGCCCGAAAAAGAGGAGGAAATGTCTTCCCGTCATGCGCGATCACATGCTGGATAACTGAGCCAGCACCTGGGAAATTCATGAGATGAGAATAGCCACTCGCAATCAAGCAGGTACTTCACCAGCGGATTCACCCCAGATTGCGACTTGAGCTGGATCACCACCAAATTTAGCGATCTAAGAAAGATGAGACATACACCTTCAACCGAAAAAGAGAAATATATCTTACATTCGTTTGAACCCACTGCAACGCAAACTCTTGATCCACTGGCCAGGTACTCCTTCAGTAACTTCAGTACAGAAAGAAATAGAGAGAAACACACATAACCCTGCGTTCAGGACGCCTTCAGACTTAACCTCTTTTCCTGCTAGGAAACCATAGACACCCAGTCGGTACTGGATCACGACAGCAACCACACCACCGTTGGCTTCACGGATGAGGTCTTCTCCAGAAAAACCTGCCGCGCTACCCTCTTGGTAACCACCACTTGATTATATATAAGAAACGTGAAAGGTTGAGTAGCTTGATTAGTACCCATGGATCCAAACCACCACGGGCTTGGCTTTCGTATCTACGCCCGGCATTTGAGGAGTAAACACGCTGAAGGACTTATTTCCAGATTGACTCCTTGAAAAATGGAAGAAAAATACGCACTTCAAGAAAAGACAATCCTCAGAAGTCGCTGCAGTGGCTCTCGCCAAATCACGAGGTTGAGGATTTGTTGGAGAAATACCATTACTCGCGGCGGGGCATCCAGGCGGCTCGACATTGGCTTGTATAATGCCCGGCACAGTGTCCGGGGTCCTTGGAAGTTGCCAGCGTTGACTTCCTGTGCACAAGACGCATATTTGATTTCCTCAAATGCATTGGATAAACAGTACTACCTGTTGGTGGAGCAGCATAGCGGATACCAAGAAAGCGGGTATCTCCTGTTGTAGCATTAAATGTGCCTTGGTAACTTGCATATCCCAGGTCTACGACCTGAGCTGAAGTCAAAACGACAGCAAGGGGAGACAAGATCGCAAGAGTAATGAAGATCATGTCAGTTGGTCCTTCCTCGGACCTTTTCGCATAGTCTGGCAGATTTTATACGAAACTATACGAAACATCACCAGGAAGTTATTTGATCCTTTGATATGGGCCGGCGAACATGGAGGGAACGAGAGCTATCTGACATTATCGTTGCCAGTAGAACCATGAGAAAGAAGACCCTTAAGGTGGGAGCCGATGAAGAAAGGGTGGAATACTTACTTATACAAGGTCAAACAGGATCAGGTGGTTCTGCTCAACCCACACCAGAACAATGTTCAACGATTCCTGCCCAGCGCTTCCGCATAGCATCTCTCAAAAGAGGTGATTCTCTGACGAACTGAACCAGAAAAGCAATGCTCTGAAAGATCGCTCGGCAAAAGATTGAGTCCAGATGAACATCGTTTTAGTAGCATTCAGTCAACATAAATCATTTAGCGTTCCCAACAGGTTTCTATCTGTAGAAGTGATGATAGCAAGCAAGTCACGAAATTGAGGATCCGGATGATAAGTACTATGACTGACAAAAACTGAATACTACCCCAGCAGACTAACCTTCGGCTTTATTGCAATAAATCTTGGTGTGAATCAAACGTCTCGTAAATAACATGAATTTACCAGTGCCTTCTCCACGCTCTATGAACATGGAGCAATCATCCCACATGCATCACGATCATCTGGGCAAGTACTTCTGATGTCAAGTTCTGGAAGTTATTTTCGACTTTCGTTCCCACTTTTAGAACCCAACCACTTGGCCAAACATACTAGATCTTGAAAGACATGATTATTGAAAGCTCCACAGTTTTAAACAGCAAAATCAAGCAACTCAGTGCAGCGTTGGAGAAGAAAGAAAGGTTCTACGCATGCTATACAACTTATATTTTTTGTCACAGGAACTATAGGATGTTGGTGCGAATCAGACTGTGATGAGCATTGCTGGGAATCTAGACAAACGAAAGAAGCAGAGCATGTGGAATGAATGCATAAATTCTATTTATGCCACTGGCAAGCCGCAATGCAGGGCTAAGAGGTGGGAGTAGGTAGTTTCTGTACTCTACCCTGGTGTCCGTCGTAATTGTATGCTTGTGTTTTAGTGCTATATAGTAGAGCTTTCCTCACAGATTTTGTGTGTGGCGTGTGTGATAGGCTCCAGGTGGAACAAGGGGGTAAGGTGTCATCTTGGGTGGTGGGAAGTCTATTTCACATTCCATGTTCCGCTGGTGTGTTTGCATACACGGGATGTCTCAGGAGGACCCGGGAAGCTCCCGGCAAAACTTGTCCGCAAAATAGCGGATTTGAGGCGGAATTTTGGCCAAATCTAAGTCCCGATTTTGCGGATTTCAGGCCTCTGGAAGGCAACCTTGGTCCACAATATTGTGGATTTGAGGCCCAGCAGGGAGAGATTTTTAACAGTTTGGCACAAGATTGATTCTGAATAACCATAGGCAGTCTGATTCCTTAAATTGACGTGTATGACAGTTTTCGATGTAAATTTACGTACTGAGTTGCTCCACAGATGATAGCTCGAAAAGTTGAACGTCGCCCAACCTTGCTTTGATATTCCGAGAAAAAAAAGAGACTTTCCCTTTTTGAACATATGCAGTCCTTTATTGCGGATTTGAGGGCCCAAAGATAGCAGATTTGAGGCCAAAATTTTGGGAATCACCCGGACAAGTTTTGACGGTCCTGTCTCAGGCCTTCCATGGTGTGTAGTTTCCAGCTCCATTTCTTCATCTACTTCCCCAAGTATATGTTGGTGTGTTGCTTACTTATTGCATGATTGTATGACATGTTCTCTTGTTCCAAGATCTAGAATAGATCGAGGTTTTTCTGGGCAGCAGACTATGTGTGGAAAAAATGTCTTTGATTTTTGCTGTCATGTGATTGATTTTCCCAGTGGGCCAGCATGTGAATAATGTCTTTGATTTTTGCCATCATGTGATGTGTTTGTCTGGATGGTTGCTTGTGTAAGCAGGGATAGAGTGTGTGAATAATGTCTTTGATTTTTGCCATCATGTGATACAGCAGGCATTGGGTGTGTTAATAATGTCTTTGATTTTTGCTATCATGTGATATGTTCATCTGGATGGTTGCTTGTGTAAGCAGGCATGGGGCATGTGAATAATGTCTTTGATTTTTGCCATCATGTGATATGTTCATCTGGACAGTTGCTCACTCATGTAAGCAGGCATGGGGCATGTGAATAATGTCTTTGATTTTTGCCATCATGTGATATGTTCATCTGGATGGTTGCTCATATAAGCAGGGATAGGGCATGTGAATAATGTCTTTGATTTTTGCCATCATGTGATACATTCATCTGGATGGTTGCTCATATAAGCAGGGATAGGGCATGCAAATAATGTCTTTGATTTTTGCTGTCATGTGATAATACAGCAGGCATAGGGCATGTGAATAATGCCTTTGATTTTTGCCATCATGTGATGTATTCAACATTCAATCCGTCTGTTCAGAAAGCACATAGCCAATGTATTGGTGTTATATCGTTTTCAATGTAAAGACTAGGCAAAGGAATATATATATATAGAGATATAGGGTTGACTGTCAGAGGATACTCCCTTTTTTCTCCTTCTCTCTTCCTTTTTCCTTTTCTCATCTCTTCTTTCTGTCTCCACACTTACATTGATTCTATTGATTTACTTACCTTTAGTCTGGGTTGGCTGGTGGCTGTGTGCTTTGTAAGCATTTGTCCCAGCAGATGCTGACAAAGCACAAGCTCCAGCCAAATCCAGGTTGGCTAATGGCTGTGTGATTTGTAAGTGTTCATCCCAGCAGATGCTGACAAAGCACCAGCCCCAGCAGCCTCTTATGTAATTGGGCCATGTGACTTTCAACACTATTTTTGGACCCTTGGCTCTAGAGAATCTTAGACTTGTTCTCTTTGGATTTTCCTCTGCCAGGTGATTAATTACTTACTATCCTTGTTCTATTTACCTTCTAATATACTTTGGATTTCCCTCTGCCAATTGTGTGGTTAGCCACAATTTCCGGAGGTCACCCTTACATTGACTTCATACAAAGCAGCATGCATTGCTTGTTTTTTTTGTAAGTTTTTTTTATTACTTTTATTCTTATAGATTCACACTCAAATGAGGACAATGCAGCATTCCTACACTGCTCACCACACAATGCTGAGAGGGCTGACAAATGAAAACAAAGAAGTTGTGATGCTACATCTTGAAATTGAAGAAACTAAGGACGATGTTTTTTTGGCAGAACAGGCCATACAGGAGAGTCCAAAATTATCCTGAGTGGGAGTGGTTTGCACTTGATTGAGTTTTAGAGGTCACAGAGACATGTATAATGGGAAACATAAATGTATATTTCATATGTGTAGTTTAATCAAAATCATCAAATTAGAAAATACAGAATAACATAACTAATGACTAGCAGATCTCGGTCAAGCCATGCTTGCAACGGCTCATACAAGCAAGTTTAGTAGCATGTGCCACATGGGCATTCTGTTGTTTCATTAGATACAAACATGGTATAAATACTCACCTATAAATGTGTGTTTCATGCAGCACTGTGTGAGTTTTACCTCTCTCAGGAGTGTGTAACATGTTCTCACAGTTCCACCTTGGGCATAGTCTGGTTTACAATAGCAAACTCTCCTGTGGGTTGCATTTCCTACCATTCCCTCTTCCATTTCTCAAGGGCCCTTTTCCTTTGATCTCCTTTTTGCATGTTGTAGTTCTGGGACCATAGTTCTGCTTCTATTTTGGCTTCTTTGTCTGCCCATTTGTTTTCCACATCCCAGGCACCATTTTATGCTTAGTGTGCATTTCTCACACTTGTCCAGGAATTTATTGATGAAATGTGTGGTTATTTGCCATTATCATGGCTGGTTTGGGTTGTATACTGAAGTCACTGCCACTGTGTTGTCAACAAAAATACGTATGTGTTTTACTTATCTGTGTCCTTTTGTATATTCGATGGCTGCTTTTTTCTGCTTGCACCAGCCCATTAGTTCAGCATCATAGAGCTGATGAAGGAATGTGACTGACAGCTTTGACCTGGATATACACATTACAACATCATGGGTCCTTGTCATCATATTGTATGTTTCACTTATTATCTTAATTTCCAGTTATGTCTGTTTATTAATCATGTATTACTCATAAATTATTTGTTCAGCACCATTTGTTTCACAAGTATGGTTTGTTATAACCCTTTTGACTTCAGGTCAGCCTTACATTGTCTATCTATTATACACATACTAACTAATCACCTTCAATTCTTTGACTCCAGTTATTTGTATTAACAATACACAAATACATTTTATTTGCTGCAATAAGAATTCTGTTCTGTGTCCTATCCCTCCTCTCTTTGAGAAGATTTTGCATCTTTGATAATACCTTACTATCTCCTATCCTATAATCTTGTTCCTTTTTTTTGTGTCCTCCTGCATGAATCAAAGTATTGTGCAATTTGTTGAATTGAATATATTTGAAACTAAAGTTGACAAGTTAAAAAACATGTTTAGTTGAGTGTAGTACATATCAAAAAAAAATTACAGAACCTTACTGATAAGTTGAAGAATGACTTTGACTTCAGGGCAACAAGAAGAATAAATACTTCTATCTTGTTTAAAACATAGTGGGTAATAATGAGGGGTTTTAAACATGTCTGAATAATAAGAGTACAGAATAATAAAGAGTTTTAGACACATCTAACAATTCAGTATGATAAAGAATAAAAGAAACATACTGTGACAACAAATTGCTTACATAAGGTCAATTAGAGCTTCCTTTGACACTACCACTTAACTGTCAGGGGACTACTATTTCACCGCTACTTTTTCACTTCTCAGCCCTGTTCTCTACTCTCTGGACACTTCTCAACCTTGCTCTCAACCCTCCAGACCTCTGCCTACTTGGTTTGAGG
>JAGGAT010000378.1:0-34117 GCA_017657195.1 Termitomyces sp. T70a
CTATATAAACAGTACATAGTTATTACATAGAACAAGAAAATCTACCCCTTAACCCAGCACTGTGCACTTTATCTTTTTGCTCTCTCTCTTGCGACATTGTCGGCACCAACTACGGGTGCACTCTAGCCAAGTCTAACTATGGGACTTGTTCAGAAACCAAGTAAACCTATACTAGGCACCTACGGCCTAGAGCTTAGCCGTGCTAAGCACCTTTTCTTTCATCACTACACATTCAATCCACTTACCTGCCTCTGGGAACCTGTCAGGACTCTTGCTCATTACCGATACGCTCAGCACAAAAGCGCTAAGTTCTGTCACTACCGACTGCATTTAGCTAACTTTTGGGCGCATCAGCGGTTCAAGTATTTGGCAAGTGGCATGATCTATAATGGCTAAGTAGCCTGTGTGGGAGTTGAGTGATCTGCTGATAGGCCAGAGAGTTCTTGTGATGCCCCAGAATGATGAATGATGGCTCGGGGAGGTGCATGATGGCCCAGGATGATGCATGATGGCTCAGGGGAATGCAGGTTGTGACACAAAGATTCCTTTACAGGGAGTGAAGCAAATGATAAGGCTGAAGGCCTTATTGATTACCTGTGCCAAGTCTCCCAAGCATGTCTTGGCAAGGTCTCAGACAGGATTGTGTGCATAGCTTCTTAGCCTTGCTGCCAACTCTGGAGTATCAAGCTCAATGAGGTATGCACTCTGTTTGAGCCATGTGATGCCTTGTATGAGGGACTTGGAGGGTTCACTAGGGGTTCTATCAATTGCTGCAAAGTCAGGCATGGTCTTGTCAATTTTGGCTAGCTGCTTGTTAATTCATCCTTAGAGGTCAGCATTTGCAGCCAGGAAGTGCTCAGTGGGTGCATCAGAGCTTGAGGGGTCAACTATGATCAAGATCATTTTCATATTGTAGAGGAGACGTTGTTGTAGGTGGGTATATTGGGAGTAAGCTTTGGGGTTGTACTCTAATGGAATTGTTGGGAGGGTGGCAGATGCTACCTTGGCCCATGTGTGTCATGACCCGCACTAAGTCCCAAGCCCTGGACGCCCACTAGACCATCCCAACTGCCCTGGGACAACAGAACCCTTGCCAACAATCCAAGGGACACACCTCCATCAAACCCGGCACCCCGGCACACCCCCATCAGCCCCGGCACCCCAGCATAACTCCCATCAACCCCCCATCAAGCCTGGCCCCTGCCTTCACCCCAAAAACCCCCGACCTACCCAACCTACCAACCCGAACACCCACCAATTATCTGGCTTCCCACACAACCACCCCTGGATGCCCTGCACAATTATCTCCAATGCCATTCAATACCTCGGATACACAGCCCCGTGCACCGACCCCGATCGTTACCCCCAGACTAAAAACCTCCCCGAGCCGGTCCTGGACCTCCCTACTTAAACCCGTAGATAGCGTCCCATGAGAGTAGTCTTGATATTACCTTTGCCGTTACTTTGTTGTACCTCCGTTTTGTATGAGCTTGTCTGTCTAACTTGTCTGCCAATCTATATCTCTTTTCTCTCCAAGTCTCCCGGTTTTCTCTAAGTCTCCTTCTCTTTCTTCACCTCAGTCTCCCAGTTTTTCTTATCTTGCCTCTGCACATCCCCCGTACCACCTCCCTCGCTTCCGGACTTTGCCCGGAACCCTGACACCCTCTCATTCATTCTCCAGTACTCCGCGTACCCCCGGAGCACCCCCCACCCATCTGAACTCCCTCCAAAACTCTTGCTCTCTGTCCAGGACTACTCCCTCAGACGTCAAGTCTGCCTAGTAAGGACCCGCTTACAGCTGAAAGCCCCCGTAGTCAGCGGAACCTGACAATGTGGGTCTGTGAGGAGAGGGCTGGGATATAGGCAGCAGTGCTGGCAGCATAGCAGTTAGCTTAGAGATGGCATTATTGAGGGAGGAGAACACAGATACTAGCTGGGACAGGACATTCCTGAGAGCCAGGGTAGTCTCAGCTTGCACCACATCATTTGTGGATACAAAGTCAAGAGATGAGTTGATGTAGTTGATGACAAGGTTGACACATTTGAGGACCTTGGAGGGTTGGCACTACTGTGTTGCTGGCAGTGTGGTTTGGGGGGGGCTGCTGTGCAGTCCATAGTAGTGTGGATTGATTGGAGGTACTAGAGGATGGAAGGAAGGATAGAGGGCCTCTGGGCTGGTTGAAAAGTGAATTTTGAGCTTGACCACTGCTAACTAGGTCTATTGTACTACCAGGACCCCAACAGAAATGATGGTGGTTGTAGATCAAGTTGCATCCTGTTTCATATCATAATATAAGCTCTTTCTATAGTTCATGTATGATTCTGCCAAGGCCTGCTGCTTTTTCATTTTGCAGTTTGCTTATACTATTTTCTACATTTTCCTTGTTGATTAATCCACTCAGAGATTCCTTTGCTCATTGTTTAACTCTATTTTAATTTTTCATAGGATCTTTTTCATTTTCATTTATGGTCTCTGTGATTTGTTGGCATATCTTGCTTTTCAAGTTGCTCATGGTGCATTCTTGTTATTTCTGCTATTTTCTGTGATTTTTTTTCTAGCTCATTTTTGTTTGGGCTGAGCTTTTGCAAGGCTAGAATGCTATATTTTGCTTTTTTCTCTTTATTCATATTTATCTAGGGCTTTGTCACTGTTTTGCCATAGAGAAACTAGTTTGTTGCCACTGTGTCTCTGGCTCTCACAAAACATTGCATCTCCAAATCTTTCATTCTCTTGTCAAATAAGCTGCCTTTTCTTTTTTTGACTCTTTGTTTATGTAGACATTGTTGAATGTCTCTATCCTGTTTCTTTTTAGAGCCTCAATATTGTGTAATATCTCTAGCTTCATCTCTTTTGATTGGTTCCTGCTAGTTTCCAGTATTCTTCTTTTGAAGGTCTTATGTAGGCTTTGTAGATTTTCCTTTTCCATTCTATTATTTTCACATTCTTTGAATTTCTCTTGGTCTTCAATACCCAGAGCTATAATTCTATTCATGAGCTTATTGTCTTTCACTAGGTGTATCAGTAAGGTCCTCCCCTTCTACCAGAGCCCTGGGAGCTCTTTCCAGGCTGAGAAGGGCTCCATTAGGCCATTTTAACTAGGTACTTTGACTCATATGCTATGAGTTGATTGGTGACAACAACAGGCACTGCTGGCACTCAATTCTGTTTGCTTGGTCTGCCATTTCCAATATATCAATTTCTGATGGAAAAAGTTTTTGAACAAAGGAAATTTGCCTTTTTCTACAGTAAAATGCTGGCCAAGAAGCAGATAGCAGATTCTTTGACTCTTTTTCCATTAGAAACATTTTCTGGCCCCAGCAATGAGGTGAAAATTCTCCCAACTCTGCTAGTACAAACAACTACAAATGCCTAGCAATTTAATTGGACTCAGTTCAATATTGCTTTCAATGCACATTTCTAATGCACTATGCTAAATGCTGTGAGTATTTAATGTCTTGCAACTCCAGGTACCTGTCCGCAGCTTTTTAAGTAGTACCACCTAAACTCCATCATACTTCAAACCCAAGATGCCCATCCTCTGTTTATCTATGGCTCATTAGGTCATCTACCAACTATTTATAGCTATCAAATGCACCAAAGTCATACAGCTCTAGTGTTATGTAATTAGGAAATAGTGCATCACCACTTGCATATATAGTTGCAATAGTGACATATAGAACTTTGCTACTATCCTTTGTGCTTACAGTGCTACAGGCAGTTTAAGCACATAATTTGATGTGCTAGGTTTAATTTAAGGACCTTATAAGAACCTATCCATTTAAAACACAGCTTGCATGTCCTGCCCTTGGGCAGGTTTAAGTTCTTGGTCAACAGGTACACCAAGCTTTCCTTATCAATGTTTGGCTTCTTTTGCTGGAATTTGTGCATATCATATCTGGAAGATGCAAACTTTGATTATTGGATCATGTTGTCTGTGGATTGAAAATGCATACCAATACAATAGCCAAATTGAAACTTGGTACAAGCTTGCTCAAAATAAGTGGCAAGTCATAGAGTTGAAACAAAAATTATGACATCCTCACCTCTCTAAAATCACTTACTATCCATGTGTTTTTCTCTGCTTGTATACCTTTCTTAACTGTACTGGCACTTACTCTAGCTTGTACTCTCCTATTTAGAGTATCCATGAATGTTTATCCCACTTGCCAATCCTTATTTGACCTGCTGCTGCCATAAAAAGCTGGCCATCTGCTGTTTTTCTCTCACATCATAATCAGATGCACTGCATGCTGAAGGCATGCAACTAGCATCCCATTGGGAGCTTTTCCCTCAAACCCCCTCCCATATGCAGCCTCTATCTCAACTGCTCCAAATATATATAAGTCACTTTGACTGCATTACAGCCTCAACATCACTTTATTTAGTTACCTGAGTTTGTTTAGTTGAGGCCTTGTTTCAAATGACTTTTTCTAAGCTATATTTTCAATTATTTGTTACATCATCAAAGAGGTATTACTATGTCACGCTATCTACATTAGATGCTGAAATGGAAGTTAGTAATAAGAAGTAATTCATCAAAAATCACACTTACATTTGTAAACTATTGAAAATTCTTAATATACAATATTTGCAGTTTTTCATGATATATTTCTAGTGACAAAATTACCTTGATACAATTGCCAGATGTGCATCTGGAAAGTGCAACATAAAGCTGTCTATGTGCAAAAACAAATGACTGAAGATTCAATCCAACATGTTCGACTTATTGCTCTTGATAGTCATGGCAAAGGCCAATCAAATCAGAAATTGTCTCCTGTGCAATGGAATAGGCAAATCTTCTTCAGAGGCATCCAGATTAATTCTTGGAATCAAAACAGTTGATCCTGCAAACTTGGTATCTTCACTAATAAGGTGACATCTAAGGACTTGGGTGCTGATATGAGTGACAATTATTCTTGTTCATTGCAAAGTTCTTTAGTTGAATGTAGATTCTTGAAGAGTATAACAAGAATACCAATCTTCAAGCTAAGTTAGTTAAAGGGCTGGTTTTGAGAGTTTGCTTTTCTAGGCAGTATTGCAGCACCAATGTTTTCTTTTATTTCTTTGCCATGCTAAGTATTTCTTTTTTCTAGGCCATATAAATAAATTGTGCATTTACTTGCAATTTCCAATTTCCAATAAATGCTTTTGATTATGTCATTGCCTTAGCTCCAGTCAGAGTTACAAAAAATCCAAATCTTTTGTTACTAACAATGTGCTTTTTTAAGGGTTCATCTCCTTCTACTAACTAGCAGTGCATTTATATGGGCCACCAGTACTGAAGCCATATAGTGCTCTGTGCATGGTATTCCTGTTAGTGAGATGTCCTATTTTTGAGCAGTAGTCAATATTATATTTGACATGTAAATTCTATCCAATCTGGACATTACATTGTTTTTGTAGCCTCCTGAATGAATGTGAATGCTCTTCTTGTGGGGAAGATATATCTCTACATATCTCATATATGGAGGCTGACTTTCAACATATCTAAAGCATTTGTGGCTTCCTCTGGGTTAAATTTTACAGATAGTCAGTCTATTCAATCCTCAACAATATTGAGAACACTAGCTAAGATATCCACTTTTAGCCTGGAATTATCAAAGAAAAACTGATTCAGTTTAAGCCAAAAATCCTTGTTCTTACTTCCATCACTTGCTGTCATATTTGGTGCATATACATTAAAAATGCTTATCATCTCTTCTTTGTGCCAATTAGTTGTAATTAGAATTGCTCTACTTGGATTTATAACTTTGATTTCTGCACCCTAGATGCTTATTAATTTGCAGTTAAGAACAACTACCACACCTCTTTTCCTGATTGGAATATTGGGGTCAGCTGAGCAAAGAATTTTTCATCTCCTGCTAAAGAGGCTTTCTACTTGAATCATCAAATAGATGAGCTTCCTGGATTAGCAGAGTTCTTATTTTTCTGCCACAGATTAATTGATTTATATGATTCCATTTGGTTTCTGTCCTAGGAGCTCCCACATTTTTATAGTCTCTTACATTTAGAGTGGTAATTTTTATGTATGCTTCTGTATTCTTCCTTAAGAGTCTATTTGGCATATTATTTATTTGCATTGGTCTTAGTAATAGCAATGCAACTGGGAAATTCTCCTCTTCACAATATTCTACACTGAAGTGATGGATCTTGGGGCTTTTATATCTTTCATCAAAAATTTCTTGCATGTATAGCCTACTATTTGGGGAGGACAGGTTGGATGCAGTATTATAAAATAGATTATTGAGGGTGTGGAAAATTGAGATAATGAATTTGATCCCATTTCTATGCTATCATAGACATTTGACTTCATAGAAGGACTGCTACTATCTTCTTTACTGCCTGCATTTATAGTCAGGGCAGTGGTGGGCTCTACTGACCTGCCAGCAGTGGGGAGGCACAAATCAAAGTCAGGTAAAGTTTAACAGAATGATTTATATTTTCTAAAGGAGTTGTCAGGAGACCCCCTGTTTCTCTTCCTTCTTTTATTTTCATTCACTATTGCTACTCTTGTTTACCTTGTTTCTTATATCAGCCTTAGTTCCAATGGCTGCTTTGTCAGTGTATGCCCCAATAGCTGCTTTGTCAGCACACAATCCAATGGTTGATTATATCAGCCCTGGTTTCAACAGCTGCTTTGTCAGTGCATGTCACACAGTCAGTTATTTAATCAGGTTAGATGACTCTCTGCAGTATTTTTGGACTCCTGGCTCTGGAAAACCTTAGATTTGTTCTCTTTGGATTTTCCTCTGCCAGGTAATTGATTAGTTACTCTTACAGTTTTACCTACTTCTAATATACTTTGGATTCCCCTCTGCCAGCTGTGTGATCAGCGGCAACTCTCAGAAGTTGCCCTTACATAGAGGAGCTAATGTGCAGTAAAGATCAATGAACAGTTATTGCAGTAATAGTTGATATAAATTAATGTAATCATACTGGTATACTTGTGGATAGGAATAAAGGTTAGGATTTAAAGAGGAATATATTTGAGAGTTCTGTATACTCCTTTCTCTCCTAAACAATAGTGAAATGAGTGTTATGTCATATAGGGGGGGCACTAGAAGCACCTTTTGGTGCAGCATTACCTTGATGGTGTAGCTCCCATTAGAAAGCAGCCAGGCAGTTTTACCTGCTAAACTTTTGAGAAAAAATTTATTCATGTTTGAGATAGGTGGGTTCCTCACGTGATATTGGCAATAGATGTATCCAGAGCAGGAATGGAGATTTTGAATCTTGAATGTGCAGTTCTACCACCCTCAAGTAATAAAACAGCAATACCAGATGATGCTACACATAATGCAACATCTCTATTGGAATGAATAGCAGAAGCCAGAGTACACATCATAATAGTGACAGAACCTCTATCAAATGCTAAGCTGGCCTGGCTAGTTCATGCTGACCTAGTACCTAAAGCCTCGAGTGACAGATATCAAGATGCCTTAGTGTCTGTTACTGTGAGAGAAATGTTATGACCTCTCTACCCACTTCTGGCCCTGAGACCCCCACAGCCACAGCTATCTCCACACTCAGCCACTCCAGGACAACTCCACCACCTGATTTCATCAACTCTGGCTATCACCACATCATGGACTGGCCCACTGACCAACTGACACCCACCATCAACCTACACCCAGTCTCCCTCCTTCATCTTGACTTAGCCTTCTCTGGTCTCTTGAGACCTGCCCACTTTACCCATCTCACTCCAATCCACCCTCCCCTGCTCCCAGAGCACCTACTCTGTCTCTGGCCTTGTAAATCTCTGGGCCCTCTTAGAGCCCCAGAGCATTTCAGTCCTCACTCTATGCTTGCTAGTAGCTCCTGGCATGTGTGACTCAATGTCAGTTTATTTATAAGGACTTGCCCAGTGATCTGGACCACCATGGTCAATGGAACCTGACAAGGAACTGTCAGGGGACCCATCTTTCAACCCTCCTTCTCATCCTCCAATCCTCCTCTGGCTATCTCCACTATGATTTTCCTTTATGTATTTCCTCAAGCCCTACTGGCTAGTACCACTTTTAGGACTCTAGCTGTGCTGGTTCTCTGTCTGTAATTCATTTACTATCAGTCCAGTTCCCCAGCACAGCCACTTCCAGATTTGGACAATCGCCAGGTTTTTACTATTTTAATTTAGGGTTGAGGCTTTCTGTTATTCTGTACAGTAGCACCCATGCATGCAGAGCCTTGGAAGCACCACCTTTGGCATAGGAAATCCCCAGAGTCATTTTCTTTGGATTTTCCTCTGCCAGATGTGTAGCTATGCCTGTACAACCTTAGATAGTACTGAATATACTTTGGATTTCCCTCTGACAGCTGTGTAACTTAGCCATAGCCTCCAGAAGTTGCCCTTACAGGAACAGCTATATTGGTTATACCTAATGACAGATATCAAGAGTAGGTAAAGTCCAGGTACAAAGAAACAATGGATCACTTACAGCCCTAGTGTCCATCACTGTAGTGGGAACAATTAAGACTAAAAACAAAAGATGGTGTGGAAGTGTAT
Organism: Termitomyces sp. T70a; assembly: GCA_017657195.1. NCBI lineage: Eukaryota > Fungi > Basidiomycota > Agaricomycetes > Agaricales > Lyophyllaceae > Termitomyces > Termitomyces sp. T70a. The sequence continues at coordinate 8,505 of JAGGAT010000378.1, forward strand.
GCATGTGCACATGACCACTAAGTAAGCTTTAACCACACATGCAGAACTGCTGAATACTTATCTTATACCACTTATTCATTGATGGGATATCTCCTGTGATAAGGACTTTGACTACTGAAATGGTGGCTACCTTCTTACTGTTCCATTCCAATAACTACATTGACACATGCTAATAGGGTAGTAACCTGTTTATGCCATCTGAGAAGATGTTGGTTTGAGGCAGTGAACTTGTCTAGATGACTTCTGCCACAGTGCAGAGCGGTCTTCAAGTTTGTCAAAGAAAATGCTGATTGACCTCAAATGACGTCGCTTAAGTTCGAGACATTCGTATCCTTGGACTTTAGGTTATTCAAATTGTAATGTACAATTAAATATATTATATTCTGTCAAAGTTCCCTTGTCTGATGACTCAGATCATATGACGTGCCAGGGGCATCATGGATCTATCTAATATGGCTGTTAGCCTGAGATCGGCGGACTCATATGGAGAAAACGTACGTCACATGGATTATGTTAGAAGTCGGATCCTATACTATCAGTTACCTATAGTTTGGAGTACCCCTCGAGTCGGATGTCACATAAATGTCACATCTTTGTAAGACGCTTATTTCAAACTCTGGTCACGCATCGCAAAATCCAAGACAAGATACTGTAAGTAAGTACTACTAAAAATACTAAGTATGTATGTATTCTGTAAGTAAGTATACAGCATAAATGAATCAATTCTGATATGATGAACTTGGTTGGTAACATGGTACAGCACTGTAAGATGAATATGGTCCACAGGTTTCAATATAGTCGGTAGTAGGTGGGGCGGCAAAAGTAAATAGGTTACTGTACATGGTGGGCTTGTCAATGGATTGATTGTCATTAGTGTTGTCTTCGAATGATGTTGGAGCATTTGCAGCATTGTGAGTATGACGTCCGGAAGAGAAGAGAGCACTGAATCGAGGATTGTCGGCAAGTTCTGCATGATTCCGGAGATGGTCCTTCAAACGCATGATCAAGGTGGTGATGGTGCCTTCAGTTGGGAGTCTTAATGCACTGGCGATTGTGATAAGATCATCTTTCTTTTTATAATGGGAGAGGGAGTGATCAAATGTCTTCAAGAAGGAATCTTCATTAATTCGTGCAGCACGTTCAGCTGCATCTCGCGACTTTTGAGCCTCCTTCTTGACATTAGCCTGTTGCTGTTTCTGACGCTCAATTTCATCCTTTCTAAAGGCTTCCTTCAATTCTGGATGAGTGAGGAATCGCGCTTTGACCTTTGTTGACCCTCATGACTTCTTCTTTTTTATGTTGTCCAGTTGTGTGCAAACATCTCCAATTTCACGGTGTGCTAGTGTACAATGGGCATCAAATGCATGGCCATTGGCTTTGAGGCTTGTAATAAGATCTTCATAGGCTTTCATTTGCCTGCAAAGAAGGCGAAGCTTACCAATGGCCTCAGGAAGAGTTTTTTGTTCATCTTGAGCTAGAGATACTGTCAACATTTGGGAATCAAGAATTGAGGAAATGTGGGCAGCAGATGATGAGCGTGTGATGATGGATGACTTGGGAATGAGTGTTGTGTCTGGAATTCCAGTTTCTGGGGCCACATCAGGTTCAGTGTGCACATTGTTGCTTTCTTCAAGTATATGCTCGCTCCTTTCCACAACGTCGTTGGTCCCTTCTAGCATATGCTCACTCTGTTCCAGAATGTCCTCGCTCTCACCTCCAAGCTCTTCCTGCATATCATCATCCTCATTGTCTTCATCACCTTCTCCATCTAAATCATTATCATTGTCTTTGTCAAGATTGTCATCATAATCAAGATTGAGATCATCGTCATCGTCATTGGTGGAATACTGGTTTGGAGAACTTGGGACTTCATTGGGATATGTCTCAGGTACATGGGCCTGTGTTGATGATGCCATGCTTGGTCCAAAGTCCTCTGGAGTGAAGATTGAAGTATTGAGAGGCTCGATGCCTGTGGTTTGAAAGGCAGACTTGATGAGTTGAGGAGTTATGACACGTCGAACTTCCATGTACTCGTGAATTATATTGTAGCGGTCAATTTCGACTCCCGCTGCAACACGTTCCAAACAATGATCTGACCACCGCTGTTGAACCAATGAAAAGATGGCAACGTCCAGTGGCTGGAGTTTGTGTGTAGTTTTTGATGGTAGACACAGTACAATTATATCATATTTATAGGCTTCATGTTGGATTGCATCAGTCTCATGTGAATCATGACTGTCAACTAACAAAATAACTGGGACATCTTCCGACACTCAACGGGACTGAGCAAAAGGAGTGAAGACCTTAGCAAACCACAGGACAGCAAGCTCGCGGTCCGTCCATCCAAAGTCTGAAGTTGCAATGCTAAGTATAAGTACAGTGAGTGATCATCTCATGAGTTGCAAACATCTTACCTCCCAACCCCTTCAACGTCGCAAACGTCAGGAATTGGTCCCTTTGAAATTACAAATGCAGGCAAAATAGCATCACCTGCAGCTGATATGCATTCTGTAACGGTAGCAAGCTCTAAATTGTCACTGCGAATACGATAGCGGTTTTTTTGGTGCCTAAAGTAGAAGTATTTCCGTCCACTGTTTTGATGACCCCCTCCAGATTGCAATCCTTTTTCATCCATGTTCCATTTGTGTGCAGCCGGGATACCCTGAGGGTAATATTTCTCTAATTCAGTCCAGTGATCATAGTAATTGCAAACAGTCACAGGGTTAAAGTTTTTTGCGTGTTTTGGGTCCAGCCCACTTGGTTTTGCTGTCATGAGAGTGGGATATCGGTGCACAAAACGATGATGCCAATTTTTCCCTGGCATGATGCCACAGATGTCCTTAACGCGTCCGCGCAGTGCCGGAATTGAAAGAAGTTGACCTGACAACGCCGCCTTGTCTGCCCAAGCAAGAAGGACCTCTTGCTCAGAATTTAGAAGTTGTCGCTTTTCAAAACCCTTTTGTCGTGATTGATGCGTCCTGCGTGCCCTGTCACTGAGAGTCTTTGCGTTGACCTGAGGTTTGAAGTATTGGCCATTGGGTTGCCAATGTGAATTTGAGACTCACCTTGAGCTCACAAGCAGCCTCAGCAAATGATCGATAAGTCCCTTCAGTAACGCCTGTAATTGCCGCCTGCAGTCGTTCTTCATAATCGCGAGAGCACTGCAGGCAGTGGGGCCCCATCGAAGGCGAGAAACACGAAGGAAGGAAAAGCCACAGCTTATTAATTAAGACGCGTTGGATTTGGACGCGTTGGAAATTTCGAACTCCGCCTTGCGGCTGAATCGGCAGGCGTGACAATCGAGTTGACCATCCTCCACCAAGGGACTCAACAACAAGGCCTTCTCTGAGCTTCTACAAAGTTGGAAACACGTTAGGTACCATCCATCTATCTGTATAACAAGTTTTGTGTGCTAACAATGGCTGGTTGCGGCAGAACTTTTTTTCGTCCGACTCGAGGGGTACTCCGAACTACAGGTAACTGATAGTATGGGACAAATCTATATGACATAGATATAGGTAATCCTTGCTGAGGTACGACTTGAAGATACGTTTCCCCTTTATTTCATTTATTTCAGTACAGTTACCCACTCATGACTTGTGAGTCGAGAGCTTTGGATCACATGGTCCCCTTCAGTACCCACGTTCCCACGTTGAGTTCAATTGTAATGTTCTATTAGGTCAAGACTGTCCGGGGATTGGCTTGGTTCGCCGGTAACATGAGTCAGGTCAGAGCCTGGCATAGCATTTGACGTCATTGTATGAACGCTATATTGCTAGTGCTCATGAATTGTTCGCCGGCGCTTGCAACGTTCCGACTTCATTTTGAATTTGAGATAGATCATTAAATGGCCACCAGGACAACTTGGTAAAGTCCCCGTGTAGATATAGAATCACGTCTCTGTAGCGTTTTCCAACTAAGTTATGATTTCAGACCGATATGAGCATAGTACAAGTTAAGGGCAAAGAAAGTATAGGGTTTCCGAGGTTGAGGTAATGTTCATACGGAAAAAATGGCGAAGGGAACGAGCGCACATAGCTACTGGAACCATTCAGGCCTTACGTCCATCTTGTTGTCGGGCTAAGGCCTTTTCCTCCAAGCCTATTTCTCCCTCTTCCTGTGCCAACGCACAAGGGGAACAGCACCAAGCGGTACAGAAATCGGTGCAATCTCCTCCCTCGATGTCGTAGCGATTGCGAACTTGCGCACGATGGGTGGGCTAGGTTGACTCAATTAAGATTCCACTTGGCGGGCAGGTCACGATACATACATGCAAAACACAAGGACCGTAACATCCAAGGATACAGTAGAGGAAGCAGTTGCCGCTAAATACGCCTCCACGATCGGGGTCGGATGTGCCATTGCGTTCAAGGTGGTCCAGACGTCTTCTCTGATCGCCATACACAATACAAGGTAAGCACCAAGCCAAGCAGACTGCATATTAACGTGATCAACGTAGAGTCATAGGCTGATTAGGGAGTAGCAGGAAGTTACATGTTCCAATGTTCTCGCAAGAAAAGAGATCGTAGCTCCATTCTCTACCGTTGCCTTTGATATCAGGCTTGTTGAGCGAGTTTTTGGGGTTGATGACCATTCCTTCTGAGGCTACAGGCTGCTGGACATGAGGAGCGGACATTTCTAGGACTTCTGGGGGTGGGAAAGACGCAGTGAAAAGAGCGGGAAAGCTGGATCCGCAAGAATACCTTGACTGTTTAAGATGTGTACCAGCCATCTGTCAATAGTGACATCTAACACCATGACAGAGATGATCATTCTCAATCGTGACTACTTCCTCTGTCTACTTTGCACTTGACTACGGCGTTGAAGTTGCTTTAACTGTACGCATGTGAATGTTCAAATTCTCACGCATTATAATACTTTGCACCAAAACAGCCCGAAGATAGAATACAATTTGTTTTAAAGCTTCATTTGAATGCCTCCAAGAAAACGAAAAAAGTCATGGAAAAAAACTAGTAGTTTGTCGGGGAGCGATAATTCTATTGGTGTCACAATCACAAAGAAGTTCCCTTCCAATTCCCGTACCCTGACTCACACTCTCAGATTTTCGGATCATCCCTTCTCCTTTTCTAGCCATTTTTATGCGTATCATATGATTTCTCCTGTTTTGTCACTTCGATTTCACAAGTCTCCTAATTCCGTAGACTTTACCTTGCTTTACTATGTACTTCTTAATTGTTCCTAGTAGAATTACTACAAGAACCTCTCACCTTCATTAGAAGCTGTACACCGTCCCATACAAAACGGTTTGGAACCGTGCCCGTTGTTGGTAGTCTGCAGGAACATTTGACGGGACGGGTTATGGAGACATGTGTAAAGACAGCTGTATACGGTCATTGATGGTCGTGTGGATATCTCACAGAGTGTGTCCTAATAGAAATGTCATAGTGATACGGTCTAGGGCTGCACGCAACCGCTTTTACGGCTCATGGTAACCGTATTACGGCTGCCGTATCCGTACCGTAGGCCTTGAAGATGACCTCATACGGCACGGTTACGGACGGCTCGAGTGCCCGTCGCACGGCCGTGTATACTATGTTGCTCATCGGAAGCTGAGCGAGTACTATTATCGCTTTGACCAATCTCCATTTTATACTTGGGCCACCTGTAAGTCACCACTTCCTTATCTGACTCTATGCTCATTCTTGTATATAATTTAGTGCTTGACCCTATCATGTATGAGGGCTTGAAAGAGGAGTATGCCGAGGACTTAGACCTCTTAGCATACCTCTAGAATGCCAAGCAACAAATACACGACTACATATATACATGGCCCTGGGTCTGCTCACATGCCAGCAAGGTGTGTACCCATATCACATCATATTTGGTGGGAGACCTCCACCTGTCCTACTATGGAATTGTGGAGGGCTTGCCATACATGTTGAGCCTCCTGTGACACTCATTGTCAATGTTGACATAAGTGTCCAGAGAGGCATTAGCCTCCCAGAAATACTTCTCAAGATAGACTACCCCAAATATATAAGCATTGTCCATCTACTCCACCAGAATGTGCTTGGTGAGCAGCACTCAAACCACATCAGTGTCACTGATATTGATGGCCACTGCATCATTGAATATTGGGGTCATGAACATCATGTTTGTCTATGTCATTGGTTGAAATGGAGCAGCTGGGTTAGCATTATTGTAGGCAGCAATTGCCTCATGATACAACTCCAGACAAGCCATCACAAATGCTAGAACTCATGCAAAGGCATGGCCCATAAGCATCCAAAGATGAATTGGAAAGGTGTGGTCCATGGCAATACCCATGACCAAGTTCTGCATATCCAGGTGCAAATAGTAAAGCACATGTTGTGCCAGTTTATTAAACTCAAAGGCATATCTAATAGCTTTGGAATCAAAGCCTGTGAGGGTAAAGACTGACTTCTTCCCTCAGTCATTACACCTGAGATATCCATCAGGAGTGGGCAGCACGGTCAAATTCATTTGGCAGTTATTAAGATTCATAGGTGGTGGAAGGTCTGCAAACTCTGTCATACATATCAACTCCATTGTTCTGTTTCTGAAGGACCAGTGGCTAACATAGGTGATTTGCTGAAACTTGTGCAGCAGACAATATGCTTCAATGCAAATTTCTATTGCCTTCATACAGTTCTTTAAGAGGGCTAATAGTTTGCATGCCTCCTGAGGATTCATTGGTAATCCTCTTGGCACCGCCTTGGTCAATATGATTGGAGTATGATTATAACTTGTGCCCTTTGCTTCCTCATGCATCTTAGTGTTTATGGCCTTGTCTCCTATGAATACCATATTCAAAATACTGGAGTAGAAGGAATGGCAGTCTAATGTACCACTATAAAAAAAATTGAACTGTTCAATCTGATGGCCATCTCTGGAGACCCCCAGGCCATCTGAAATGCATCCCATAGCTTGCTTGCCTTGGTTTCTGTTGGCCTTGACCTGATTGTCTTCAGCAGCCTTTTTTCTGGTGGCTGCTTTACAATTATAGTTCCACCTCAGATTCTGCTGAGCCAGTGTCTCCTCATCTGAAGGTGTCTCCTCAGTACTTGGTCCATAACTGCTCACATCCCTATTATCAGTCAGCCCCAAGGATGTAAGGGTGGGAAGGCAATTTTTCACCTCATCCTCCATGCATGTATCCCTAGTTGGAGTGGTTTCTATGTCTGAGGGGAGTGTCTTGTGATCCACCTCAGAGAGGAGGAAGAAAATTGCTTCCTTCTCTGCACCCTTTGGCACATCTTGCTGGAATAGCTGAGCTGCAACTTGCTGGGTGCTTTGTTCCTGCCCTGGCCTTTTGTCATGCCAGGAGCATACATCAACAAAGACAATTCTTGCCCTTCCTCTTCCACCATCATCCTATCATCCCCCTTCTGATCCTCAGGTATGGGGGTGATTTCTCCAGCCTCTCCCTGCTGCAGAGGTGTCCTCACCATCTCTGCTATTTTTCCACTTGCTCCCTGCCACTCATCCTTTGCTACTGCAACTCTCTCACCCACTCTGAGGCATTTGACCTCAGTGTGTCTTTAAGGCATTGTTGCCTGGCATTTGAGGGCATTTGGTGAATGTCTTAATTGTATTGTCATTATGCTGCTGCAGCATTGCAATCTCATCCAACAACCTGGTGACCACCACCTGTACCACCAGGTCTCTCAAGAATTCTGACTCTGGCAAAACTCGTTGTTCTGCTGCTATTAAACATCTTCAGACATGCTCTAACTGAGGATCTATCAGCTCCTCAGTAATTTCTCTTCCTTTTCCTTTCTCACTAAACAAAATTCATCAAGGAGATGGCGACTGTCTTCTGGATGGGAACAACCGAGGCCATAGCAATCAAGGTCTATATGGTCCTCTATCCACTGGCCTGCTGTGGTCATCTCTAAGAGGTGCCTTCTCTCTGCACTGCCCCAAACTATCTCTGCTATTGATGCAAAATGTACTTGTTGTGAGGTAGATAGACTAGATTATGATCTAATCTTATCACACCAAACTTTCCAAAACACAAGTTTTGTGGGGCTAATGGCACATGATACACACACTTTATTGTAGCTTCATAACAGTATTGATTTGATTACAAAGACCTTAATAAGATTTCCAAAATGGGGTTCAAAATATATTATAATTTAAAAACCCAGGAGATAATCTAGAGCTCCTAGGCCTAAGTAGTCCACTCACAGGGGACACTGTGCCATGGCAATCAGATTTCTTCCCCAAATCCCCTCAAAAACCTCTCCTTTTATACTTGTTCTGTTGTGCATGGACCATAGTTCTGGTTGCATGATTCTGCTGTACATATTTTGTATAGTTGTGGGTGGTGAGCCATGCTTTGTTCATGGGTCTCACCGGATTCTGCAGTTTTGAATGTTTCAATCTTCTTCATCATTTTTTCCCTCTTTCAGCCCCATCTCCACTTCTATCCCCTTGCCCTTCTTCCTTGTTTTGTCTTTGTTATGGCCGTTTGTTTTGTAGGAGGTTTAGTTATTGAGGGTGATGAGGGCACATGCAGAGGGCTTTGTTTTAGTGGAAATGGATGCTGAGTTGACAAAAGTTTGATTGTTTGATCCTGAATCAAAATCTGTGATCAACAATCTTGGATCATGATCAACAATCACTAATCAAATAATCTTATATCAGCCCCACGGCATCATCAGCTGACACCAATGAGATGCTTCTCTTTGCTTCCTGCAAGCTTTGCTGGCATGGCTTTGGGCATCATTGTCAGGGTACGGTACTGAAGCAAGTTCACCCTACAGTTTTTGGCTTTTTCTCTACATGCTTTGCTTACAAGTTTTCAGCATTATACTACATGTATTTTATAGGGACCCAAATTATCATTCTTTTGCCATTCTTTTGCCTCAGCCTCAATCAAGGCTCCATATCACTATTCTAGAGCCTCCTCAGAGGCAACCTTCTCCACTCTCTAAGTCCAGAAGACCACCTAGTTTGGGTTTTTCTGCATCCTTATCTATGTCCATTGGACCTACTTGCAGCACAGTCAGCCCTAGCTTAGTTACTAAAGTGCTACTTGCATGCTGCATTGGTAGCATCTTCACACTCCATGGATATGTGACTTGTCCCAACGCCTGCTGCCTAGGTGCTATTGCACCTGAATAATATGGCATCAGGTAAAAGGGTGGATAAACAGTTGGGCTTAGCAAAATTGGGCTGAGTTCTGCCCAAATGAGGCTATGGCAGGATATCTCAACTTGGTTAGCATCAGGTTCACACTTGTCTGATCTTCCTCCCAACGGGACTTTGCAGGTCCTGCTGCTGCATGGGTTGGTGTTGGCCTGAGTACCTGTAGAACATAATTATTGTATCTCAGAGAAGAAAATTTTTCTTTTTTACTGATCAGGTTACATATTTTGATCTGATCACAGTGATCTGCATTCTGATCTGAGCATCACTCCAATTTGATCAGGATCTTATCAACCATCTTATTATATCTAAGCATGTGGTCACTTAGCCAGCTAACTTGGGCACTTAGTCCCTTTCAGCTCTAAGTATTGATCCAAAGCTGCCAGCTTTGAGCATGTTGAATAAAACTTCCATGACATATCTTGAGCACTCCACCACACTACAAGCTCAAGGTTCATCCCATTCTGCCATTGATGACCCCTTATTTCTTCAAAGAACCACTCTTGGTCATCACCCATACCAAAGTCATATGCCTTGGGTGTAATCTGATTCAGAAACAATGCATCATTACTTGCATTGTATAGCCTAAGCAGCAACATAGCCTAAGCAGCAACACATGTGTGCCATGCCTGTACAACACATGCTGCAATAATCACTGCAGGCGCTGGAAAATGTTTCTATTGGAAAAAGTGTAAAAGAAACATGTTATGCCATTTCTTTGTCAGCTTTTTCTTTTGAAAAAAGGCATTTTCCATTGTCTAATGCCTTTTTCCCTTCGAAATATGTGCCCTGGAAATGGCATAACATGTTTCTTTTTCCCTTTTTGCAATGAAAACATTTTCCGGTGTCCGCAATGTAATAGTGTTATGTGTGTTGGCCAAATTCTCCAACACCTGTAGTGTGAAATCCTTCATACTTTTATGGATAACTTCATCCCCTCCTAAATCTCTCTGATCATGGAGGGCATGTATTCTCCATTAAGCTCAAATGGTGCATATTTAGTGGTCTCTGATACACTATCATTGATGGCAAACTCTGTGAGTGGTATCTTATCTACTCAGTCATGTTGGTCTGGCCTGATCACCATACAAAATATATGAGCAATACTTTGATTTGCATGCTCTGTCTGAACATCTAGCTGTAGATGGAAAGATGTCAACATTAGGAGTTTTGCACCCAAGAGCTTGTGAAGCTCTTGCTACCAATGCAACATGAACTTTGCATCTCAATCACTCATTATCAAACTTGGAAGGCCATGCAGCCTTACAATCTCCTTCAAGTATATCCATGGAAGCTCAGCTGCAGTTGTTGTCATGTGCACTGGTAGCAGGTGCACTATACTGGTCATGTGGCAGATTATTACCCACAGGTAATTATAATCTTTGGACTTGGAAAACAGGCTTATAAAAGCCATTCCTATCAAATCTCATGGTTTGGTAGGTATTGGCAAGGAATGTAGCTTTACCATGGGCTTTTGATTACTTGTCTTCAACCTCTGACATGCCTTGCATGTCTGGCAAAGCTTCACCACCTCTGCCTGCATCTGAGGCCACCAATACCACTGCCTCAAATACTCAAGTGTTTTGTTGGTCCCAAAGTGACCAACAATGTCTCATGACATGCATGCCCTGGCACTCCCCCCCACCATCCTGGGCTCCCCCACACCCATCTCCCACACTCCTTCATATGCTACACTGGCAGCCCAAGTCATCATGCACTCTTCCAAGCCATCACACATCATTCCAGAATATTATGCATCATCCCAGGACTACCACAAAAACCCCCTGGCCTACAGGTGGATCACTCAAACCCCACACAGGCGGCTCAGCCATTACGCATCATGCTGATCACCAAACACTTGAACTGCCATTGATCTCATGATTCACCTGCATGATCTCCTCAATACAGCTGCCCTCCACCCTGCTGCCACCTATAGAATCCTGGAACCTGCCCCAGAACTCTTCTTAGACCACACCCCTTTCATCCGTAGTATATAAAGACCATAGTTAGCTTTCATGTACCTTAGTCTCAATATTGCCAATAACTATTTGTGTTTGCTTAACTCTCTGTCTGATTTCCTCTCATGCTTGTTTAGTCTCCTTCATGCTTGCCTTAGCTTAGTTTCTGGCATGCACCTCATTGACTGGCACACACTAAAACTTTAACACTTCCAACTTGGTCTTGTTGCTGAACCCTCTCCATTGACTTGACCCCCAGCCCCCAGCTCAGATCCAGAGCAAGTCTTGTAACTCTGGAACTTGCCCTCCCTATTGTCTTGTGCCCTAGAACACATCCTGGAGCTCTTGATGCCATGTCTACATAGTTTGGCACTTGCTTGTGCCTTGTAAGGTTATTGCTTACTAGGAAAGGCTTCTGGGTTAGTGGAACCTGATACAATGTTATGACTCTTCATAATCACCTTGGTAATGAGGGGTCTGTTTCATGATAAACATATCATCTTACAATTCCATACATTTGTTATCCAGATGATACCCTTCTTGTCCATGCTAAAGCATGGATGAGCAGATGCATGCTACTAGATTTCCAGGTAGAACACATCCTGGATATATCTTCTATGTACAGTACATAGAAACTCATCTGTTGTTTTGGTCAGAGGGCCACTTTGCCCTCTACCTGTCCCTAATGCATCTGCCACTATAATGTCTTGGATGTCAGGTCCATGACCTACAACCTTAGCATGCAGCCCTGTCTGTGAGGTGGGATTTGGCTGAGCCTGTTCCAGTTGCTCAGCCTCCACATTCCAAGGTTCCTGCCTTTTCTGCAATTATTGACTTTGTCAAAGTTCATCTGCTTGCATAGCCCAAGGCTCCACATAATGCTGCTTCACCTCCTTATATCAATGATAGGGTAGGTCATCACTGTGCAGATCAATGTGTACATTTGCATTGACATAATCATGGTTATTATGATGCTTGCCAACTTTATTGCTTTCAAAGTATCTCGAGAGGCAATCTGCCACTTTGTTCAGCTCTCCTTTCACATAAGTGATATCAAAGCTGTATAATCAATCCACCAGTGTTGCCAGAGAAATAATATAGCTTGAGTCTTGAAGAACTCAAGAGCTTTATGGTCCATTATAATGTGAATTTTGTATCCCATCAACTTGTCTTCCCACTTGAGGAGAGCCTCAAGTATGGCTAGTATTTCCAGCTCATGGACAGCATAGTTCTGCTGTACTGCAGTGAACTTCTTCAGCATGAATCCAGCTAGTCAGCACTTTTGCCAGGAAATTCCCTGGCTATACATTGTCCCAACCTCAGTCTTTGACATGTCGCATATGAGCCAGATTGGCTCATCATGCCTAAGATCAATTGTTTGTATAACTGGTGTCTTTGAATAGATCTATTTGATCATGTCAAAGCAGTGTTGGTGTATGGGTCTCCAGATGAAGGGGGCTCTGTTCTGTGTAATGGACATGAGTGGTCTAGTATATACCATGACATTGGGCAAGAAATTGCCAATGTAATTTACCAGTCTAATGAACTATTGAATATTATTGTACGTTTGTAGTATCTGACACTCCCATATCCTATCAATTTTGTCCTAGTCCAGGTAAATCCCCTGACTATCAATTCTGTGTCCAAGACAGTCCACTATCTCAGCATACAACTCACATTTTTTCCACTTGAGGTACAATACATTGACCCTCAATTTCTTGTACACCACATGAAGGTGCTTTTTATGTTCCTTAATTGTATCCAAGTATATGAATATACATGGACAAACCTCCCAATCATGTCTCAAAAAATAGAGGTCATTAACCTCTGAAATGTTGCAGGAGCATTACAGTCTCCTATCTGCATTATTTTGCTAACATATGTTCCCGTTATTGATGAAAACACTGTTCTTTGAATATCAGATATACAAATTCTCACTTGTTTATAAGCATCCATCAGGTCAATCTTTAACCTGAATTTTGCTCTTGCCAGATTACTTCCTGATCAGAGAGTGGCATTACATTATTAACAGTATTATTGTTATGTTGGTGTGCATCTGATGCAGTCCCTAGTGTGCTATTCTTCTTCAGGATGCACAATAACAAGGCAGCTTGGGATACCAGTCATGCCTCCCACCACTGAGCTTGCAAGTGCCAATTAGTCTTGTCTCAGAGCTGCTGCTGCAATGCCATTAGACATCTCAGCAAATGGTACTTATAGACCTTATTCTCATCAATAAGGTTTACCTCATGGTTCACCTCATGCTAAGGGAGTAACTCCTCCTTGGTCCTATTCAGTATGTCCATGAATTCCTCCTGCCACTGCTGTTGCAAAGTTCTACTGCAAATCTAATAGGTTTACCTTTTTCTTTACAGTCTACAATGTTGCCAGGTTGTGCTGCCACTGTTGCTCAGACTGGTTTCTGAGCATATTTGTCTCTGAGGGCAGTAATCCTCAGTTCACTCTCATCCAGAGTATGCAATCTCACAGGCACAGACCAATTGCTCTTCTATGACATTGCTGAACATCTGTTGAATACTATCTCACTTGGCAATAAAATTTCATCTTCATTAGCCTGACAATATACTCCTTCCATTGAATTCCAGCATGATCCATCGCATGCATACATGGATGCTACCAACTCATTCTACTCTGCAGGCATTTGTAGGTCAAATGCCCATTTGAACGTGGGATGCAGAACTAGTTGATCCCACATAGACCTATCCATACTATTGGAGGATGCATCATCCTTCATTGTACCCATTCATCATCCTTAACAAGGTCCTCCATCTTGACCTTTAACAATGTCAGCTAGCACTCCATGCTTGTCTTGCTCTGAGGATGTTTGTCCTCCATCTTATGCTCCTTTCTACCCTTTTTGAGCTTCTACTTGTTTTTAAGCTTGTACTTGGGCTTTTCTCTCTTCTTTAGAGTATGCTTGTACTCTGCAACCTTGCTCTCCAGCATTATTTGCACAGATGTACCTTATACACCCTCACATTACTTGCTCCAATGGGTTGGTCAAGCTCACTAGCTGGATAGTCTGCCAGTGCTCCCATAAACTCTATATTGGATTCTCTGGCATAGTAGTTGTTGTCATAAATGTCTACCTTGATGAACTCCTTCTCCACTAGATCTCCTAGCTCAGAGGTGTGATCATCTTCTGGTGCCTCCTCATTGTGCACATGGCTTATCCTCCTGTCATCCACTAATACCTGAACAGTCATTGGCATAATGCCCAGATTGGCCACAATGGTAGCACACATTTGTACTGATGAGACATCTTGCCTCATTCCTTCACAGCACATTCAACATCTGTCCAACATCAGCTGGCCACTGTGGTTCAGGTCCATCATGTTGTGGTTCTTGCTGAGGGCCCATCACTGGCTGATCTTTCTTTTCTGCTAATTAATCATCCCAGAAGCATGGCTCCTAGGCAGCTGCAGGCCTGACAACAAACTGAGGGTTTGTATTGCCTACCATATCCTTTTGGTGGGCCCAGAAGGTGCCTACCTTCTGGAGTTCAGGCTTTTTTACCTCCCATGTCTTTGAGTAATGCAGCTCAAAGTGCCTTGCAACTTTGTGGACTTGTTCATAGTGCAATGTATGCACTATGAATTCCTCTACCGTATTAACCTCTGGTGAAAGTCTATCATTACAGATGAGAGTTTCTCTCATCACATCCAGAATTCCTCTCAGGAAGGTATTGATCATTACCCAGTTGTCTAGATAAATGGACATATTCTGAGCATAGTTTATCAGGATATTGTACAACTCTTGAATCTCCAGCCTTTCAGTATGGAAGGTCACAATAAATGCACTTATAAAGCAATTATATAGCTCAAGGATCACATCCTTGAATGTCCAATGCTGGTGCACACAATTATAGTGCAGGACATGGTGCCTAAACCAGTTCTTTGCAGGTCCTTCTAAAAACTCAGGGAGAACAAATATTCACTCTCTATCCAAGCAATCTCCATTATACTGACAAGCGGCCAGATGGTTGCACATATCCATTGTCCAGTTTTCCAAGTCACTGAACTTGGACTCTCCATGGTATGGATGGATATGTTTTGACTCTGCCATCCATAATTTAACACTGTCAGATAGGCATAATGCTATGCCTACTGCATTATCAATGATACTACTGAGGCATTGGTGCATATTCTCATTATACACCTTTGTTGCCTCAGTCAACCCTCGTGTCTTATTTCTGCCTTCCACAGGAGGGATCACTGAGAATGCCTATACAGATTGCTGAACTGAAAAGTGGATTCTCCCAGAATCATTCCAATGAGGTAGATCATCTCATCCACCTCATTTCTCTGTATTATTGTGGTCAGAGTTTTGCCTTGGTGCTGCAGTGGGAACACCACCTTGCCCACTATCCTGGTCTGGCTAGGTAGTCTTCTGCAAATACTGCTGTCTCATAAGTCAATTGAGATTGTCCCATTGAACACTATGCCCTGATTATTTATCAGAGAGTGCCCTTGGCACTTCAAGTCCTGGGAGTATGGGCTTGAATGCTTGCTCTGTAGTGTTGACCCATTGCTTTGGCACTATTCTCTTTAGTTTTTCTGGAATAGACCCTAGATCACTCCAAATTGATGCCAGTCTGATCTCTCTGCCATCCCCATGCTTCCCTTCCCATAGCAGTGGTTGGACTATTATTGAGTGTATAGCCTTGGCTAGTCCTTGTCCTATTTTGTTCTGTATTTCTTCTAGTGTATTTAGGAGATAGTGTTGCTGAAACTTGTTTTACCAGGAGGCTTACAGTTTTTAGCCTTAATAAATGTTTATTTTGACTTCTGGTATTCATTATGTTCCTGAGTGGTGTAGAAACATTGTATCAGTGGGGGATTTAGCAGGTCTGGAGTTTCTACAGGAGGCCTTATTTTTTGCACTTGCTTTTCTTGGACTGTTTTTTTGCCTAACATTGTTAGAGAATACATACTGTATTTCTAGGATGTATATACCATTTAATCTACTTATTACCGTTGGCTATAGAAATCATATGGAGTTAGAGGTAATATTAGCAAAGGTCTCATTATAATAAAGCAGCACATCTGCTAACACTCAAGATAGCTGTGGGTATGAAGTAAAGAAGAGGAGGATTGATAGTTGTGAACAGTAGGAAAAAATGAAAATAAGAGAATATATGTAGGAGCCAAATCCCTCATTGAGCCAGAGGCAGGGGTTACACTCGCTATTGCCATCTGTAAGGTCAGGGCCCAGTAATGAGGGGCCCAGGGCATTATTGCTAGAAGTTCCAGAACTTGTCAGAAGCTCTAATGAGGTTCTTGAGGGGTTTCCAGGTATTGTCCTTGGAGCCATATCTCTTCCATTACACAAGGTAGTGAGGGCATTCTCATATGTTTTGAGAGTTGAAAATTTCATTGGCTTTGAAATAGTACTTGTCTTCAACTTCTATGGGTGGAGGTGGTTCAGGGCACTGTCCTGGGAAGGAGTCCAGGAGATGCTGTTCAAAAAAGCACATGTAGAATACCAGGTAGAGTTTCTTCATGCCCAGGTGAAGCTTGAGCTTGTAGGTGTAGAAGGAGACCTTCTGGAGAACCTTGAAGAGGCTGAGTCATTTGTAGTTGAGTTTTGAAGAGGAGCAGCAAGTGTGGAGGTGACACCAGTCTAACCATACCTTTGTTCTGGGGCTCCAGTTAGGGGAATCCTCTCATCTGAAGTAAGTGTGTTTGGCATAGGCTTAGTTGGTAATGTCAATTTCTTCATGGAGGAATTTCTAAAGACTTTGGAGGTCTTGGGCCACTTTGTGGGTGGCCTGTGAGGAAATGTCCTGGAGTGAGATAGTGAGCTGGGGGTGGTATTCCTTGTTGGCAAAGAAGAGAGAGACAGTGGTTGTGGAGTGGGGGGTGTTGTTGTACAGTGGCTTGAAAAACTGTTCCAATGTTTTATACTTTTTGAAAGATTACATTGGCATGAAGGATTGGAAGTATTTAAAATTTCAGTTAAATTATGTAAAATACTATAGCATCTAATTAGGTTTGAAATGCCTTCTCCTTATAGCTTCTACATTAACTACTTTCCATCTAACCCAATCCTGTTAATCTTTGTCTCATCTGTCCACAACACTCTTTTCCAGTCCTCCACAGTTCAGTTCTGATGCTCTTGAGCCCATTTAAGTCATAGTTGCCTATGTCTAGCTTTCAGAATAGAAACTTTCCTCTTTGTAGCAGACCAATACCCCTCCTCCTTCAGCACATTCTGGACAGTCTGAAGAGAGACAGGGTTGGAAATGATGTTGTTGATAAAATTGGTGGCCTGAACAGCTGTATCAAGTCTTCTAGTTGAGATTTGTCAAATAATAGCCTATTTATCACATGGAGTAAGCTTAGCTAGATGGCTTTCAGGATGGTTTTCCTTGTCCAACTCCAACTCTCTACCAATCTTCCCAATAGTAGGCTTCCCTAGACTAGTTTTAGCCCCAATCTGACACAGAGAATACCCTTGAGCAAGGAGAGAAGCAACAGTAGAGCATTGTGCAGGAGAAGTAGCTTTCATGATGGTGGTTGAAGGTCAAGATGTGGTTCAACCAACTTGAACCACTCCCAAATATAATCAAACATGGTCATATGACTCTGTTGATATTTCTACATGCAACTTACTCTTTATTTCTGACTAAAATAGGAATAAACCTGCAAAGTTGAAGATGCTCAAAAAACTGTCCCAACAAGTGAATATTTAAAATGGCCATTACTCTATTAGTGTTGATTTATATTACATAAACTAAAATGAAATTTGTAGCTATAATGCCATAGTACGTTACATGATTTAACCAGAGTTACAAATACCTCCAATCTTTTATGCCAATGTCATCTTTCAAAAAGTATAAAACATTGTCACAGTTTGTTTAGCCATTATATGTGAACTTAGCTAGAAGCAACTCAGAGTGCCAGTCATCCTGTAGGTAGTTGACATAGAGCTGAAGGTATTGCTCAAGAACTAGTTGAGTCATTCTGTCTGTCTATCAGTTTCTGAGTAGTAGGCAGTAAGGAGGTTAGTCTTTACATCTAGTGCCTTATATAATGAGGACTAGAACTTAGAGATGAACAAAGGACCTCAATTGGAGATGATGTTGTCCAGGAGTCCATGCTTGGGAAAAATGTGTTTCAGAAAGAGCCAGGTGAACTCCAAGGTGGTGTCCATAGTATAGCATAACAGAAAAATCCTTGTTTGGTTAGACAACAAATGATGACAAGAATGGCATTAAACCTATCTGACTCTGGGAGTCCAGCAATATGGTTCATGGAGATGGAGGACCAGGGCTGCCATCCAATTAGGAGGGGCTTTAGTAGTCTGAAGAGTTGGTGTTGAGGAATCTTGGCCTGGAGGCAGAGTTCACATGAGCATATATAGCAGGTCATGTTCTTTTTGATGCCTGGCCAGAAGTAAGTCCAGAAGATGAGCTGAAGGGTCTTATGAATTCCTGGGTGCCCCTGGAGCTTGCAATCATGATGCTGCTAGAAGACATTAAGGCAAAGCCAGGTGTAGCATAAATGCAACTATCACAAAGGAGGAGTCTGCTGTTCAGAAATAGCATGAAGGTGGGGTTGGGCATCTAGCTAGGGCTGGGAGTGCTGGGGTCATGATTGTTGAAGTACTGATCCTGGGAAGCATAGCAAATCTGATTCAGAGTTTCCTCCTCATTCATGATTAGTATTGCATTCAAATGCTCTGGAGGGATTATTATGCAGTGATTGAAGGCATTTTGTTCTACTTCAAAGGACTTTTTCAGGTAGATATCAGGCCAGGGATTTTCGGAAATAAGAGGACCTCAGACTAATGAGCTTGCTAGCAACTGAGTTGCTTGGTTGTGGTGAAGTACTGCAAGTTGTTGTAGTCCAAGTAGACTTGGATGTGATGCTAGACACCTTTGAGGTCTACTTGCTACTGTTTGAAGGCTTCAACAATGGTGAGGAGCTCTTTGTTGTAGATGTCATAGTTAAGTTCCATATCAATCATGGACCAGGTGTAGAAGGCAATGGGCCAGGGCTCCTGTCCATCAGGTTTCAGCTGTGAAAGGATTCTAGTAATAGCATAATCAGAGGCATTTCATTCAAGAATGATTGGGAGTGTGGAGTTATAATGTTAGAGGACCAGAGTGACTGTGAAGGCCTCCTTGAGTACGCTAAAGATACTCTGGCACTTACTGTCCCAATTCCAAGGTACTTTCTTGCATGTGAGCCAGTTGAAAAGTTTTGTGATGCTGGAATAGGTATCTATGAACATCTGGTAGAAGTTAGCAAAACCTAGGAAGAAATGTACTTCCTTCATGTCCCAGAGTTGTGGCCAGTTGACAATGGCCTTGATCTTAAGGAAGTCCATGTGAACACTGTCCAGGGACACAACAATTCTGAGGTATTTTACTTCTGTAGTATGGAAAGAGCACTTTTTGGGCTTGGCATAGAGGTTGTGTTTTTGGAGTTGTTCTAAAACATGCTTGACATGTTCCTGGTGTTCTTTTATCATATTTGAGTAGATGAGGATATTGTCAAAGTAGACAATGACAAATACATTGCTCATACCATGGAAGATGTTGTTTATAAAGTATTAGAAGGTGGCCAGGGAGTTAGTCATTGCAAAGGACATTACTATGTACTCAAATAGACCATACTGCATATGAATTGCAGTTTTCCACTCATGTCCTGGAGCTATGTGTAGGTTATTGTATCCAGAGCAAAAGTCAATCTTTGTGTACATCTTGGCACTTTAGAATCGATCAACCAGGTCTCTGATGAGTGGAAGCAGGTAGCAGTTCTTTTTAGTGACTTTGTTGAGTCCATAGTAGTTGATGCAACCAGTGCCAGGAATACGGCCACATTTGGGTACATTGCATGAAAACCAAATGCTGCTCACATTGCACAAGCACATACCACTCTTTTGATGCCTGTCCCTCTGGAACCACTCCACACTGTGTTTCCTGTGGTAACACCTCTATGCATGTGAGCTCATCTTGTGCCTGCCTAGCTTTCCAGAGGCGCTGTAAGGACCTAGACACTTGTTTTCCAGAGAACAGTATGCCCTACTTCCCCTCTGGGGACCCAAACACTTGGGTCATTAACTCCAAGAAGCTATCTAAGTTTGCACCTGCACCCACTCCATGGGTGAACCAGGCAGCCACCACGCTGTCAACCATGGATCGCTACCAAGCCTCCCTAACTGACCTGTTGACAGTGAGCCATAAGACCCCAATGGTGCCCCAGGCAAGCCCTCCTCCTCCTTCACAATGGAGGAACCCTCACCTCCTGGCTATATATGCATCTGGCAGCAAAATCTTTGCAAATCCAACATCATGCAGGAAGCATTGATTGGAACTGCAAAACTAGAGAAATAGGATATTCTCACCCTACAGGAACCCTTCCTAGATGGGCTTGGCAACAAATGTGCAACACACTATTGTACCCACTACTCTCAGTTGCATCAACGTGACAGATCCACCTGTACACACTCTATTCTACTCATCAATGCTAATATTCCTACAGATTCATACTCATTTCTGAATGCTCCTTCACCAGATATCACAGCTGTCTGATTCAAGGAAGACAATGGACACCTAACTGTCATCAACATCTACAACAACTGTACTAACTGCAAAAGTTTGCAGGCACTCTCCTCCTTCCTCTCTGCCTCCTTCCACTCAATCTGCCCCACCCCAGATGACCACATGTTATGGGTTGGTGACCTCAACAGGCACCACCCCATGTGGGAAATGGTTGCCAACTGACACCTAAACTCATTGGATAATGAGATGCGCATCCTCTTACACCTATTGGGCAGATATCAGATGGAGATGACTCTTCTACCTGGCCTCCCTACCCTGCGCACATCCTTAGACCATAGGATGAGGCCTAACAATGTCTGGCATTGCGCAACCAGTGATAACCCCATCATCTCATGCAAAGTAGTCCCTTCTCTCTGTCCACCAGTAACGGAGCACATGCCCATAGTAATGGTAGCTGAGCTCCCAATTTATCACGCTGACCCTGCCTCCTACAAAAACTTCCGTGAAGCTGACTGGATGGCCTTTGGCAACTCTCTGAAGGAGAAACTTGAGACATGCTCTGCTGCCAAACTCATCACCTCAGAAGCAGATTTTGACTTGAAAGTGATTGCACTGATGGCACTCATACAGGAAGTCATAGCTGATGAGGCAATAGTCCCAATATGCAGACCGTGTCTCTTTACCAAGTGCTGGTGGACCAAAGAGCTGACGGCTCTTAAAAAAGAGAGAAACAGAGCCAATAACCTAGCCTATAGATTCTGTGACATAGAGAATCATTCCACTAAAGCTGAGGCTAACTGTCTCTCTCAGCTCCTGGCCAAACGCATCCATGAAGCCAAGGCAGCGCACTGGGTGGAATATTTAGAAAACATCAATGCGTGACAGATTTACATCACAAACAAATACATTGTTTGGCAACCTACTGACATGTCTTGCAATAGGGTCTCTGAACTAGAGATCTGAGGAGATGGGGAAGCAGGCTGGGCCACTACCAGCGAGCCGAGGTATTAGCTGAGTCTTTCTTTCCCCCCTGCCCCACCACCAGCCCCCTCCATTCTCTCAGTTGCATACCCCAAACCCCTCTTCAGTATCCACTTTTTCAAGTGAAAGCGTATTCTGTCTGCAATAGCACACTTACAACCCCACAAAGCCCTGGGTCCTGGTGGGATTCTAAACGTGGTCCTTAAAAAATGTGCCGATATTCTTATAGACCATCTATACTACATATTCCATGCTGTGATGAAACTAGGTGTCTACCACAGCAGCTGGCTGGTCTCAACAACACTGGTACTATAGAAGCCTGACAAACCTAATTATACACTGCCTGGCACATATTGGCTGATAGGCCTCCTGAACATGATAGGGAAACTCCTCTCCACCATTGTAGCAGCTGATCTTTCCTTCCTCACAGAAAAACATGGTATGCTCCCCCCCAGTCAGTTTGGTGGGCACCCTGGCTGCAATACCAGTGATGTGATGCTCTCAGTTGTCTCACGCATCAAAGATGCCTGACATGCAGGCAACGTCATGGCTGCCTTGTTTCTTGACATCCAGGGTGCCTTCCCAAACACTATGCGAAGCCACCTGATCCACAATATGAGGAAATCCAGAGTCCCTGAATGCTACATTTACATAACACAGTGCATGCTCTTGGGCCGCACAACACAGCTCAAATTTGATGATTTCACCTCAACCCCAATCGCTGTATGCAACGGCACCACACAGGGCTGCCTCCTTTTAATGCTGTTCTATGCGTTTTACAATGCCCCCCTAATGAGGGTAGCATATCTGGGCTTGAAGTTGGAACTGACATCTGGCTTTATAGATGATTCAATGTTCTTGGCAACCGCAAAGACCCTATCCAAATGCCACAATATACTTGTAGACATAATGCAGTGCAACAGAGGTGGCTTTGACTGGTCCACCTCACACAACTCCCCCTTCAAACTAAACAAGCTGGCACTGATGAATTTCCCAAGATTCTCAAATGACAACATTCCCAGAGATCTTCTACTGACATGCAACAACCCCAATAGAACAACAATGTCCCAGCTGGTAAAAATGGCACCCACATACAAGTATCTGGTCATTGTCTTCAATCCAAAACTAAGATGGAACGTGCACTGCCAGAAGGTCACTGCAAAGGCTACATGGTGGTCCTTACAGGTAATGAGATTGTCACACCCATCAGCCAGGATGCCTCCACACTGTATGTGTCAACTATACAACACTGTTGCAATACTGGCAATCACCTACGCTGCTGAGGTATGATACACTGGGATCCACAACTTGCCCAGTAGAAACAAGTGTCTTGGTTCAATTGCAGTCACAAACAGACTCACATCTTGCCAACACTGTGTAACCAAAACAATCCTGGGAGCCCTCAGCATGACAGCAGGAGACATCCTAAAAGTACATGCACACCTGCTTCTGATTGACCTCCTTTTCCAGAAAGTACTCTACTAGGCCGCAGTATGTCTTTCATCTCTCCCCCATCCCCACCCCCTCTACCATGTGACTTGCAGGGCTGCTGGGCGCTTTGTTGCTAAGCACTGCTCCCTGCTCCATTACCTCTTTTGACTGACTGGAGTCAACCCCTCTGAGATCAAAACTGTGGAACCAACCCGTCGGAGGCCTAACTATTCCCCATCATTCTCAACTAATGTTGACAGACGCCAGAAGTCTGCCCTCACCTCAGCAGTGGACACATTCAACTTAGCCCAAGCCACTGCCTACAGTGACAGCTCATGCTATGAGGGTGGAGTGGGTGCTGCAGTGGTACTGTACGTATGAGGAGTGGAAACCAATCACCTGTGCTACTATCTCAGCCCAGAGTCCAAGCACACTGTATACGAGGCTGAGATAGTGGGTACTAACCTTGCCCTGCACTTACTGACTATGCTACAGCATGAACTACCTGCACAACTCATAATTGGGAGTGACAGCCAAGCCACAATTAAAGCCCTCCTCAACCAAACTTCCCACCCAGCTCACTACCTCCTAGACCATGTACGCCTGCATATCCAACAATACTGCATCATCCAGGTCTGTAACCAATGAACAGTGCTGCACTGCAGTAAACTTTGGATCAACAGAACACAAAGAGTAATCGATCTCCAAATCCATTGGATCCCCGGCCACAAGAGTTTCAACCCTAATGAATGGGCAGACAAATTGGCAAAAGTGGCTGGCAGCCCAAGGCACATCTAGCAACAGCAAGTCCCTCCCAGTCCATCTCTGCAGAGCCTCCTTGCCAACAAGCATAAGCGCCACTCATTAACATGCACTTCAAACCTTGCTCACGAACTGGAAGGAACGATGGAAACTCTTCCCATGATATGCCCACAGCCACATGATTGATCAGTCCCTACTCTCTAAATCCTACATGTGCCTAGCAAGCAACCTGGAACAATTCCAATCCTCCCTCCTCATACAACTCCGTACTCACCACATTGCCCTCAACCAATACCTTTTCCATATATGCAGATCTGAGACCCCAATATGCCCCCACTGCGGCAGCCTCATGGTTGAAACTGTTCACCACCTACTAGTTGAATGCCGGCACTATCAGTTCAAGAGGCACAGATACCTTAGGTGCAAGCTCCGACATAAAGCTGAGTCACTTTTGTATATGTTCACTAAGCCTGATGCCTCAGCACCCCTGTTTAGATTCATCATGTCATCCAATTGATTTGACCGCTATGCACGCACCCAACAGAATCAACAAGCATGGACACACTAGCAATTCACTCAAATTGTTAACAACTTATACTTCACTATTCTAACTTACCTACCACCTAATGTCCACACCAATATGTACTCCCTTCCTCACCCTCACCTTATCTCCTCCTACCAGGTTGGGCACAGTTTTGTGCTGCTCAACCATGCCCCCCGCTACTTGCGGGCGACACTCAGTAGCTTCACCCCACCAAGGCGGCCTCAACCCCATATCAACAGGGCTTACTCCAGGGGAGCATAGCCTAAAACGGTCTGGGATAGACCAGCCCACTCATTCTCCATGTATGTGGGGGGGTGTGGAATCCCATGGCTCTTGTAGTTTCTCCCTATGTACAAACCTCAGTAGCACCATGCACCATGGCAACTTAAGCCAAGCATGAAATAAAAAATTGATTTAAAAATGGTAGTTGACACATAGTCAGAAGGAGCTATCCTTCTTTGTAGCAAATAGTACTGAAGCTCCAGTGGCAGAGATTGAAAGTCAGATGAGCTCTTATTAAGCATTTGTTTAGGTAGTCCTTGAGTGCATGGAGTGTGATTTCAGACATGTTGTAGATCTTGCTAAAGGGCAGAGCTATCCTGTCTTCAAGGTTGATCTGGTGGTTATATGAGCAGTGCAGAGGAAGCTTCTTGATGCTTTCTTCAGAGAATACATCAGCAAACTCATAATACTCCAGAAAGACTACTTCTCATAGGGTTTGTTCCTCAGTCTTTTTCACCAGGAGTACTGTATCTATTTGTAAGTGCTCTTTCAGGAGAAATAGCAGGATTTCCAGCTGGAAGGCAAGGGTTCCTCCCTTGATAATGCATGCAAATAAACCAGTGCTGATAATTTTGATGTCAAGCATTCTGGAGTTGCAAGAAGTATCTGAAAATCCTGTATTGCCCTCTAGAATGGGAGTGGGGTCCTGCACTGCTGCATCAGGTAGTTTGGACCCTTGAACTTGTTTTGGAGGATGTTGGGGAAATATTTTGAGGTATTCTAGATAGGTCTCAGTGTTATTGCTGCAGAGGGTGGAGGTTGCTTCTCCTCCTCCATAAGACCTACCTGGGGCACTATGAAGTCAGGTGTTGTGGTAGTGTCAATGCCTCAGAGATGGATAGTAGCTACAAGGTGTGCTCCAGAGCAGAAAAACATCATGGTGTAGTACTTGGTTTGAGTAATACTAATAGTTCTGGGGCTTTCTTGAAGACTTAGAAAATCCACTTCTAATTCCACACTGATGTCTTGAAAGATGCTTGTGTATTGA
>JAGGAT010000379.1:0-33753 GCA_017657195.1 Termitomyces sp. T70a
TGCTGTACTCGTATTCGTTGAGTCGCGGTCTAGTCCCTTCTTGGTTCCAGCCGCGCGTTAGATTCGACTCGTGGTTTCGTATTCTCGGTCTCTGGCGGTTTCGTACTTGTCTGGGTTCTGTTTTCCGTACGGACATACTTCGACGTCCTGTACAGTTGTATTTCGGGTTAGAACGCGTTGGCCACACCAGTAGGCGTCGTTATTCCAACCTCGTACTTTCCTTCCCCTCGATTTGAATCTCGGTCGCTTCGTTTCCGAGTTCTTTTGCTCTGGGGTTCTCAGCTCTAAGTCTAGTCCGATTCATCGTCTTTCCTATTCAGTCTCTTCGTCCATCCCTGCACTTAACCCCCGCGATTTATTTCTATAATCAACTTCTACCTTTTCGTTACATCGTTCTCGCCATCATCCTCTCGCGTGTTCTCTCAGTCAGCTCATCCCACTGCCACACCGCCAATGATATGAACACTGCGTTTTGATTATAGGGTCTTGAAGACCGTCACAATATGGATTCAACTAAATATTCAAGGTAGGTTCTTCTACGTCAGTCTGAAAGCGCAATCTAGCCACGAGAATTGTTTTGCTTGGGATTCCAGTTGTCGACACCTTGCCAAAAGGGAATCGCTGAGGCGCATTAGGTTGTTCGGGAGGGAGGATGAATGTACCCCATGGTTCATTGCTTCCAGGAGATGAAAAAACGTCGAAATGTACCTAATGATTGAAGGTCAGCATGCAAAAAGCTGTCCGAACCAGATTAAACAGGACAAACGCTATCATCTAAATGTCCGTGATTGACAAATAATGCGTAGTGTTGTGCACTGAGGGTCTCCACAACTTGCAATCATCATTTGTAATGGCTTTGTGAGACGCGGAATGACTGACGTACTGAACATCAGGTCCTCCTTCAGTAATTTATGTTCTGCGCCATATTCATCAATTATAGCGCGCCAATGAGTCCGAAACCATTGTTTGCAGAGTCGGGAGTCTTGAATGTATCGATGGTGCGTCTTCTCAGCACAAAGGAACGCGGTACGACCTCCAGCTATTGAGAAGGTATGGCGACGTTTGATACGATCACTGTAGGTTTGTTAGCCAATTTGCTTCCCTAGAATGCAAAATACACGACTACTTCGACCCTAGTGATTCTCCCGTAGACACTAGTTTGGATATAGCCTTGAAGCCTTTCCGTACAAGATTGTCCTTCTGTTTTCTGACAGCGATAGAGACGTTTTGTACACCCGGAATGCTCATGCGACCATCAGACGTGCGTCGGGGATGAACCGAGTTGAACAATTTCACGAATTGACCCCCACGTGAGAGGAATCCTATGTCCCCCAACTGTATGTCACCTGGAGTCCAGATTGGAAAATTGACTGCATTTGAAAACATTTCAAAGAGAACATGACAATGCTGTGGATTACTGGACTTACGTTGGCGAGGGAATTCGTGCGAGAGACACATCCTATATGTGAGCTCAAATTGATCTTCATTGGATTCTTTCACTGTTTCATTGTCATCCTTGAAAGGACTTGGAGGTTTGCCCGAAGAGGAACCAAAGTTTAACAAGAAGTTGCCTTCCAGCGGTGATTGCGCTTCGCTCTCGTCACTGAAAGGGACCTCAAATCCAGACTCCAGTTTGTCCAAAGTCGCGATCAATGGAGTTGAGTATTCTGCTCGTGGTGACAAAGGAATTGGATCTTCGGGTACATGACTGACTGAATTTAGGTGAGACATAGTCCTCGCAAAGTCTGTTGACACGTACCAGGACTTTCAAACTTTTCATACGGAGGGAAACTTTGATCCTGCCGTTCAGGAGGCGCGGAGACGACGACGCGAGGAGAAAATGGAACAAGATTTGGAATGACGACTTCATCTCGAAGGACCTGCAAACTCTGCACCAATTGTTCAAAGGACGGCCGGTTGTGGGGCGACTGATGCCATGACTCATGAAGAAGACCTTCAAGCTTGAGGTCACGTACAAGGTGTGCTGGATAGGGTGGTCGGCCTCCTTCGACTAGGGATAATCAGTGAATAGCTATTGCAAGGCAAGTTCCAAATTCATAACGTTTACCTAGAACATATTGCCTCACATCATCGTCCTTCATCGTTGGCCACGGTATACTCCCCATTGTAAGTATTTCGACACTGCACATTGCAAATGCATAAACATCAGCCTTATTCGTCGGAAACAAGTCGCCTTCCATGAGTTCTGGTGCCCGCCATCTTAGTGCATCTATTGCTCACGTCAGGTGGGGTTAAAATCCTGAGAAAAAAAAATAATTAACGATTTGGCAAGGAGTTCCTTTGTCCCGATTGATATGTCCATTTGCTCAGTCCAAAATCAGAGACAACGCAATGGAAATGTTCAGTAATTAAAACGTTAGCTGCCTATAGGAGTAATCAGGAACAGATGTTACATATGCATCATGACATAGAAAATCAGACCTTCAAATCCCCGTGGTATACACTGTTTTCATGGAGATATCTCATCCCTTCTGCGACGTCATGTATCATCTGAAGGAAGTCTACTCTTTGATGTCCCGCATACGGAGCTGTATTCCCTAATTCTTTGTGTCTCTGTAAATCCCAATGTACTCGCTTTAAATAATCTGCTACGTTTCCGTGTACCATGAGTGGGCTGACAATGAACCAGGGCATAGTTCCCTCTACGCTGCTAGCACCGTAGACCTGTAAAATGTTCGGGTGATCGAGCATCTTCCAAATATTGACTTCATCCAGGAAGCTCTCTTTCGAAGTGTATACTTCGACGACTTTGACCGCGACAACAAGTGTACCCCATTTGCCCTTATACACCGTCGAGAAGAAACCCCGTCCGATGATTTCACCGAGATCAATCTCAAATCTATAGCCAATGCGAGATCAGTTGAATTGCTAGGAAAAAGAAAGCTTAACGTTGCGTACTTTGTGATGGTCCAGCTTGGGAATGTTGAGACTGGTTCGCCATCAGCGGCTTTAAGTTCTCGGCTATCTCTTTCGATGGATTCACTGTCTTGCAGACGTAGCGCGATTGCGTCTGCGTTAGAGATTGGCCAGGTCGATGACCTACGCGAGGGATAGAGCGACGTAGATATTTTCTCAAAGACATTTGTGGACCGAAGTGACTCTAGCGCCCGAAGAAGTGTTTTTGTGGCATCCGGAATATCCTTCTTTTCGATATCGACCTTATCTAGGACTTCTGGGCCAGACCCAAGGACTTGTGTGTCATCCTGCTGATCTATGAGATCGCATGACCTGTCAAGCTCATTTTGTCGCTCTTGAATTCGTAGGATCCTGCCGTGAATTTCTTCAATGCTCTGTAAAGACATCTGGTTCCTCGCATGAGGAGAGCCCCTGGAAGCTAGATTATATTCTAGTACTCGAAGGCTTATTGATCGCTTCAACGGTAAAGTGATTAGTGCAACCGATATATCTAATCACGAGGTCGACGCACATCGAAATGCCCCAAGCAGTCCTGGAGTCTAGTGTTACAATTGGCAATCTCTTCAAGGATTTCGTCCCTATTAAGATAGCGCCTGAAAGATGACTGATTTATTTCCATCAGCATCATGCTTTTAATCTCTTTAAAGGCACTTGACGCTTTGTGAGTGACAAGGGATGAACAATTTTACACGATCGTTACTTACTTTTCCAGTTTCACCATGGGTTCATACAACGCATCAGTAACGCGCTTATTGAGGCCTGATATTTCATCCTGAATAGCAATTAAAATGTCGGCACAACGTTCGGTTAGACGAAGACACGCCAGTCGGTTAGTCTGAACAAAGGGTTCATTATCATGGCTCATCAAGAGTCAAGACATACTCACTTCAACTTTCTCTAGGGCATCCCATATTCCTAACAGTACTCTGGCTGCACCTTCTAGCCCAGGGATCGGAGAAAATTTCAACAGCTCCGCTCCTTGCACGAGGACTTCGTGTGCTATATCTCCCGCAAGGTCAGGAAATACAGGGCGTACCGCGTTTTCAACCCGCTTTTCATTCATCAGCTCCATTCAACCTGAGGATAGATAAAACAAACGTACCGTACGAGTTACTTCGTATCGCTCGACTTGTTCTAGCGGGACTCCATTCTTCTTGGGAGAATCTTTCCACGGCCGTATTCTATCCAAAATCGAGGGAGAGCTTTTAGGCGTGGAGCGCTTGGAGCTCATCAAGGAGCCCGAAATACGCTCCGCGGACGGATCGCGGGAACGAGAAAGGCCATTCCGCGATTTACTGGGATGACCAGGAGATAACGCTGAACTTTGAATACGCGGGCTTGACTGTACTGAAGGCGGATTGCTCCCTGACTCGCTTTTCGTTGCTCGAAGAGGCGGTGGAACGAAAGATCCACTGACGTTCGACAACAGGGTCGTTGGATACGAGGAGGAGTGGGCGTGGAAAGGGCGATGGTGAGAGCTCATGTAAACTGGCTGTGTAAGGGAAAGAGCCAAATAATGAGATAGATTACCAAGATGACAAGAACAAGAACATATATAAGACCGCATTTCCAGAGACTTCTGTGGGAATAGAAGACCACCAGTCCTGACCACATGATCAGGAAAATACTTGGATCAAAGAAGCATAAATGTAATCAAAAGTTATTATCGTTGCGAACATGTGGAGGGGAAACGGTGGCAACGCTCCGTCGAGTACCGGGTGTTTATGCAGCAGATCATTCGCAACTGTCGGTCCCGGTTGAACCATCATTTAAATGTCACGCTTGCAAGAACGGATGACAGATGGAAAGATGGTCCTGCCACACACTGGAGATGGATACACTTACAGAAGCACCACTATCCATCTAGAGTTGAAGAAACTCGGAATTAGAAGTAAACTGCGAATAAATGCCACGTGCGCAGAACACTGATCCCCTTTTGGGGATGGTCACAAACACGATAACTTAGCAAGCAGCTGAGATATCACTTACGTGCCGAGTCAGGTTATCTACTCCAGTCTTCTTCTCATCGGATTCGCGACTTACTCGGAGGCAGCAGCAACATCAATGATACATATGCGAGGAGTAAGTCTTGCAACGCACTGCAACTGGACATCAAAAGTGACACTGTGACTTCCCGAGGCGCTGATCCGTTTTGATCTCGAATACATTGAAAGATTCAATTCCAGCTATGTACAACGGCTTTTTGAAAGAAGGCCCTAACTCATGTGAAACTTATTAATCAGCTGCATATCCAATCAACGCCTACGATATTTGTCCACTGCGTGTTGGCCTCGTCAAAGACTATGCTTGTAGGGCAGATTTCATATTGTCCGACCAAACGTAATAATCCGTCCTTGGTCGAGCATGATCGCTGTTTTGAAAACCCATTCAAGCACCTCCAGGAATTGGGCAGGGGAATGGAGGAGGTGCAAATTACAGAACAACCACTCCTGACGATCGGATGGGTCAACAAGATCACTCTGACCAAGAGAAGCTTCTGATACCAGATCTCAAACCGGATCCCGTACGAGACCTAAAATAGTATATGGACGAATGCAGAGAAAATAATGGAGAACGAACTTGGTTCCGATCGACCTCGGTCACGTGTAATTCTATTCGGATGGAAGCTTGAACTGAGTGCTTGATGCAAGACGCAGCTAACGTCGCTCTACTGGCTCGGCCAGCACCTATGAATCATGGTAGTAAACGATTGCGTTAGGCGGGCACCACAGAAAGGCTTCACAATACATCGTCGACAAAAATGGGCTGATATAGCCATGTCAGCCACTGCTCGATCGTTTCTATAAATTGTGCTCCCTCCGAGTCAAATCCCACAACGAACATGTCCAGTACATCGCACTCTCTCTTATCAGCACTCAGAGGCAAAGATTCATTTGGGACTGGTTCCCATATCTTTGCTGCCATCCTCACCACAACCACCTTTACGTTGCGCGTCGTCCAGAGTTATCTCTCCACGCCGGTCGCCAACGTCAAGCACGTCCCATTACATTCCCCCGCCACATTGCCATCTCCCATCGCCCCTACCACCACACGCCCCCTCACTCCTACTCGGTCTTCTGACTTCGTAGATTCAAGGGCGGACATTTCCTACACCTTGCTCAGCCTCGTCCTCGTCCTAATAACCATCCTCGCCAGTGCTGGTAAGTCTCTCCTAGAATGCGCGTTCTCCTGGGTTGACACGCTCCTCGTTCAAGGCTACACTCTTACTCGAACAAAGAGTAAGAGCACTGCCACACTCCACATCTCCCCTCGAGAACAAGAGCAAGAACAAGATCCACCGCAGGACATTCACCCACAAGAAGATGAAGGGTCCTCCGATGATACCGAAGATCGCGAAGATTCGAGCGACGAAGAAGGCGACGACGGCGCGATAGACCCAGAGGACAACACAGATGACGAGGAAAATAACGAGCAGGAAAATGGCGATAACAACGGCGACGCCAGCGGCGGCAGCCCGGGCGGTGACCCAGATGATCCTTCAGGCAGCTCAAACGTCGACGATATCCCGCCTCAACAAATCGAACCTGACGCATGGGACGTCCTCACGCTTGCACTTTTTTACATCTATGTTGTCACCTACATCGTGCACCATGACCTCCACAAGCATTTTGCACTAAAAATCGCAAAACGCCTTTTGACTTCCGCCGCCTCCGTCAGGACCAAAGCTGGCGAGTTCGTCGAGCATGCATTGCAGCTAGTCGATGCTAGGTTTTTACGGATTGAAAATGTAGGAATCTCAATGGCAATGGACATTGTGGACGTGGGCTTTCGGAACAGTGCACGCGAAATCGAAAACACAACGGTCGTTTTTGCGCCCAAGGTGATTATGGTGGATGCACTGCGACAAGTCAGTACCAGGCCTACGCTGATTGAAGGTCTCCTCGTTCTCATCTCCTCCCAACCCTTCCAAATACCTTCTCCTGTTTCCCGTCGCGTCATCGAGCTTCCCGAGCCCATCGTACCACACCTGCCTCTACCCGCTGTCGAAGTCATAGAACTACCACCCCCGCCTCTACCCACCCTCGAAGACTTGGAAATCCCACCCCTGCCTCTCACCGTCGAAGTCATGGAACTACCGCCCCTGCCTCTACCCACCCTCGAAGAAGTCATGGAACTACCACCCCTGCCTCTAGCCACCCTCGAAGAAGTCATGGAACTACCACCCCTGCCTCTACCCATCGTCGAAGTCATGGAGCTACCACCCCTGCCTCTACCCCTCGTCGAAGTCATGGAGCTACCACACCTGCCTCTACCCCTCGTCGAAGTCATGGAGCTACCACCCCTGCATCTACCCACCCTCGAAGTCATGGACCTATCGCCCCTGCCTCTACCCACCCTCGAAGCCGTAGTCCCGCCCTCAGAACCATCTACCTTCCAGTCCAAGACATCATCCGCCGAGACAGAGAGTGGGTTCCTTAGAATGGTCAACTTGGGCATGGTAGCGTTCTTCGTTCGTAATGTCATAAAATTGGGACGACGGAGAAATGGTGCCATACAGACCAAGCAGCATGAGCCCAAAGTCGAGATTGAGACTAAGACTAAGACTGAGGACAACGACGAGGACGACAAGGATGTAGGCGAGGACGAGGAATATAGTAGCACTGCCGTTGGGGAACAGTCAAGTAATGACGTATTTCTGGATGCGCACGAAGCTCAAAAGAACAACGAAGTCGAGAACAACGAAGCCGAGGAGGTTGAAACTCACCAGCCCAGCGATATATTCAATGACAGCTTTGTCACTGCCCAGGAGATCGACGTCACCATGGACACTGCTGAAACCATCCAAGAAGATCGTCCCATTCCACCCACGATTACAGTGTCTCCAAGTTTCAGTGTCCCAGATACACCTGAGCGAGCTGTCCCGTATCCCAGCGGTACTCCATCCTTCGTGCGCATCCTCAGAAGTTCTACTCTACGTCACACACGCACGGAGGGAACGGAGTCATGTCCTACCACTCCACCCGCTATTACGATCCTTCTAAGTGCCCCCACCACACCTGAACCAGTCACGGCGTATCCCAGCGGTACTCCATCCTTCGTCGGTGTACTTACAAGCTCCACTCCCAGGCACACGCGCACGGAGGGAACGGAATCACTCCCTGCTACTCCGCCCGCTATTACGATCCTTGTTAGTGCCCCCAACACACCTGAACCAGCCGTGACGTATCCCAGCGGTACTCCATCCTTCGCTGACGTCCTCACCAGCTCTGCTCTCCGTCCGACTCGCACACAGGAAGCCAAATCAGAACTGAAACCTGGTCCATCCTTCGCCGACATAACCTTCCCAGTCCAAGAACCCACAAACGGCTCACCTTTCGCAGACGCCGGCACCCCTTTTACATTCTCATTCCAAAGTCCACGCAGAGACGGCAGCGACAAGGATATCGCATTTATGATCAGCTCGTCGACGCCTGGCTTTACTCTCCAGTCCCCGGCGTCCCACGAGATCTCTCTCTCCATGAGCCCCGTGATTCTTCCCAAGCGCAGGCGGCTCAACGAGGCGGGTAAAATAGCCATACGCATCGCTACACCATCCTTTAATGGCGTCACGACCTCAAGCCCCGCGGAAGGTCAAAACCGCAGGTGGCTCGCCGATGAAATTGAAATCGTGACTCCAACCCGTAAATGTACTCATACATTCGCATCCACACTCAGATCGATGCCTTCGTTGAGTAAAAGCCGTCGTGGTAACACCACATATGATGAACCCGAATCCGAACCCGAATCTGAACCGGTGACCGATAATGATAACGTGTTCGACAGCTCTCCGTCGTTTAACGGGGTCCTTTTTAGTCCAGTAGTGCAGCGTAGCCAAGGGTGGCCAGTCGAAGAGACGGAAGAAACGTCGTTTGTCGACATGAGTTCATTTCCGCATTTCATCCCTGGCCCAACGGATGATGGATCCAATTTGACTGAAGACGAGGCGGAGGTAGGGGTGGAGGAGCAAGTACACGAGGACTTGGGTGAGACAGGCACGGACATCGAAGATGAAGATCACAGCGACGTCCATGACATTGAAACCGAACCCTTTGAACTAACGCCCAGACCGACTCCCGCATCTACTAGCACCGGAAAGAACTTCACATCAGAGGACGACCAGATCAACCTGGACCAACTGAGTCCTCAACTTATTCCCACATCCATTGACGCTGGAAACAGCTTCACCTCTGAAGGCAACCAAACTGACGTTGATCCGGAGATGGTTGCTGAAGGAGCAGCGGAAATGTTGCGTTTACTGCGGGAGGAGATGAAGAAAGACAGAGAGGAGGCGGCGAGAGAGAAGAAACAGGCTGAGAAAATGAAAATGCGGGAGAGTCAAGAGAGCAGGAGGGCGCGAAGAGAGGCAGTCAATGGAAGGCGACGCAAGTACATTGGCCCACTAGAGGCTTTGAAACGAGATGCATCAGAAGCAACACCTTTGGCTCGCACCGGCGGTTTTGTGCAGGACGAGGTACGTCTCTGAACTCCTTCCTATTATAGATAGGACCGATTCCTTATTGCACCTTGACAGTCTGGAAGCTCCTCCCTCTTTAAGCACGAGACATGTGGAGTAAGTTGGCAATTTTCGAGAGAAAGGACGATTCAAGAGGTGGAAAGAATGAGAAGTCTGGTCATGATCGCGTATGCATCTGAGTGTTACGATGACGAAGAGATTGACAGGCTAACTTTGTTGCATCTTGGAATCGTAAGTACGGAGGGCGGTAGATAGGTTTTCTTCCCATGGACTCTAGATTAAAGGGGATTATCTGCCTTTGTGCACTGAAGCGGTGAATCTAGCATTATAATCGTAGTCTACGAAAGGAGAACTTATGAGTACATACCCAAAAAGACAAAATCTTTATTTCTTCTACGTTCCTTGATTCGAACGTCAATACTATAAACGTGGAGATTCGAACCAACAATGGTGTCGCGAACACACGATGGCAGTAGGAGGAGAAAATTCTGTAAGATACGTTCCGATCGAAAACAGCTCACGGGTTTTTCAAAAATACCTACTCACCTTTTTCCACCTCCTAATTGGCATTTCTCTTATACGGCCTTCTGATATTTATCCTCGAAAACTTTGCTCAGTATGGTCTTTGAAGGCATGAGCCACGAATTCGGAGTGTGGAAGAGGTAGTGGAATGGCACCAAGTTGTTTGTGTCTGTCAATTTGCTTGTTTGCGTCAATCATAATGTTGCCTCTTGCTCGCATTATTGATCCAGCCTACGGAGATTTTATTATTCTGTACAGTGAAGCTCGAACCGTCAGTTTTTCCGGTTCTTCGAGCTGGACAACACGTTACGCGTTCATCGTTCAAAAATTTGGTTGTATCTCAAGTATTGGAATCCATTCAGATGGGACCGAGCGCATCGTACTAGATCCCTGTCTCTGTCTATACCAGCGTGTTGTCCCAAGGTCCTGTCCATGTGCAAGTTCTACCGAAACCGCTTCCCAGTAATCAACTGAGGGAAAAATTTCAATTGAACTGGCGCTCGAACGTATGCCGATCTCTCCATCACATCGAAACAACCAGAATGCCAACTTGTTGAAATAGGTTTGTCATTCAGATACTCCTTTTTCTAATTGTGGTTCGACTGGTCCAAGACATGATTTATACGTTTAGCGGAAAGCAATTGTCAAGAACTTGTTTGCTTATGAGTTCATTTTGTTGCCTCAATTAAGTCCGACGTTTTTTCTCGTCAATGAGTTAATCTATTCGACCAGACCAAAAATTTCTATAATCCTGGCACCGGCGAGAAGAGGTGGTGACTGCACCTCAAAGGTTAAGTATGATATAGTGTACGTATACATCGTACTGAACGAGACTCATCATTGCTCACGAATATTGGTCCACAATGACACAAGAAAATTCATATGGAATAGGTTGCGAGACCTCCTGCGCAGTCTTATTTGAAGCAGCCTACCGATCCACATAATATACCAGATGTTTTTTATAAGACGTACTAACGTGAAATACATATCAAATTTTGCGAGCATTGTGCTGCCTCACCACTTCTGTGGCGCGTATATCAGTTGTGCAGAGTGATCGTCATAAGCACCCGATTCGAGAAGGGTTTGAAAGTGGATATGCACTAGCTCATGGAGCCTGCAAGCATCCTGTTTCACAAACAAATTCCTGCATCCATGCCAATGGCACTGGAAGACATCATGCGAACCTATGTGCTCTTTTCCAGTAACAACTGAGATTTGTCAAAGTAGAACCTAGCCAGACTGGCTACTTACCCTTTAAGTGCTCTTCACTGTTAAATATGCTATCACATCCTCGTGCAGAACATGTGAACGTTTGTTGCTGCCGTTCATCTTTGCTTGCATCCTCCTTCCATGCCGACCCTTGTGGCTTAGAAATAGTGATGGCAGAATGTATGTCCTGGCGCTGGTTCCCCTTGTCCACAACCGAAACGGATGACCTTAGAAGACGAGGCCTTACAGTCGTGCACATGAGTCGATCTACAGCCACCTGGCGAGGCGTTCGGTAGGGTTTGAAAAAGGAACACTGCCTTCGTCGAGGGCGGTGCTGGCGGAGATAGGATGTTTATGTCGTCAGAAAAGAAGCTTAATCGCAAAGGCGAGAGAATACCTTGTTAAAGGCATTGGACATAGGGATGCGGGCACGGGAGTCAGGGAGGACGCGATCTAGAATGACGGTTATCTCGGCAATGTCTATTGGCTGACTGATTCTCTGCCGGAAACGGATGCTAGACAGATGACTGGTTCCTTCATTTAATTGCGTAGTCGAAGCCATTTGCATCTCTAACAGTGTAATAATTTCGGAGGTCCTTGGACGGGCATTCGA
The DNA here is from genome assembly GCA_017657195.1 of Termitomyces sp. T70a. Lineage (NCBI taxonomy): Eukaryota > Fungi > Basidiomycota > Agaricomycetes > Agaricales > Lyophyllaceae > Termitomyces > Termitomyces sp. T70a. The sequence continues at coordinate 11,757 of JAGGAT010000379.1, forward strand.
ATCGCGTTTCCAGCACTCCTCCATCAACCACCAGATGGACGTAGTCAACCCCCACTCACACCACGGTGAACTGTCACCCGGAGGTCTCTGTGGTCGAGCACCTGACATGACCCCGAGCTCGACGGTAGACTCTCGCTGAATGTCAGCAAATGGGACTGTTCCTGTGAAAATCTCCAAGGTGTTCAGTATTATCGACAAGGCCAACATATTATCACCAACATACCTCGAAGCAGACACAGGACCATGCATATATATCACTTTCTATCGTGTTCTTGATGTCTACGTCCTTGACATTAAAGAGTTCTGGAGCTTGCCATCGGACTGAACCTCCTTTAGAAACAACGGACGAAGTGGAAGTCCACGCCAGTATTTGCGGATCTGACATCGCAGAGATGCCGAAGTCCGCGAGTCGTGCTCGTCCTGCATCATCGATAAGGATGTTAGGCTATGTACCTCCGGTTAGTAAAGATAAGCCTCAAAGAAGAGTGGGATGTACCCCTTTCAGGTCACCGTGAACCAACCTATTCTCATGTAAATATTGGAGGCCCTTTGCAACATCAACTGCCTAAATCAACGTACTGTGTTACCGGTATCTGTATGGACCGCGCGAGATGTAGATGACCCATAGACTTACCAGTTGGACGCGATTGACTGTAGGGTTATTGATCACATACGTTCGAACATCGCCGGCATCCATCCAGGGAGACACGAAGCAAACTCGATTGTTGAAACGGAAAAGGCCATAGAAAGGAAGAACATTCTCGTGTGCCAATTGTCCCCAGAGTATGCTTTCCCGAGAGATTTGCTGCGTAATAATAGAGTGAATAATAGCACATTTCCCCGAGGCAAACGTACAGTGAAGAGCTCACTTTCAGTAGATATTCAACTCGTGTATTCTGGTAGATACGAATCGATTTCAAACATACCACTTGGTCATCGAACTTCCCCTTGTAAATATCAGCGAAACCTCCAGCTGTGATTGGAAGTTGGTCACCTTGCTCTATGTTCCTAAGTTCGTAGCACGTAGGGAACAACTCCGTCCTTTTTGCCAACCTCTGTGTAGCTACGGTTAGATGTCGTTGGAAGGACCGATCGAGTGCCGGTAGATCTAAGAGCTGAATATGTACGCAACGGATTTTAGAGTGGGTTTACCCATTGAAAGGCGTCTAGCAACTTCTGGGCTTCCTTTCCTTCGCATCTCAAGACGCGTTTATAAAGCCCAGCGTCACGAAAGATGGACTGCAACCTGTATGCGAGGGCGAGAGTATCTTCGTCCATGTCTGGATAATTAGATGGTTTCTCCATTTTGTAAGTTTCAAGATGCTGATCACAAAGTGTCTCCACCCGCGTCTAGCAGCATGATGTGGGCCCACAGCTAAATATCTAAAATACACGTCGGAATCACACGCGACGAACCAATCGGACTAAGTCCTTGTCACCATCAGCCACGTTACTCTACTGTGACCCCTTAAACAGAGTTTGTAGAAGTATACAGAGAGTAATCTACAGGAGGTAATTAGTCGATGGTAAGGGGTAGTAGGTAAATGCGCTTACCCTCAGTCACTCCAATATATTAATGTAAAGGTAGTTTACCGAAGTTGACTAGATTCTCCGTCAATTGTCATCACGTGACTAAGGCGCCCATCACCCGATGACCGACGTCACAGCGTAGACTGTGAGTACCACACCCCTTCCTCGCAGCCGATCCAACCTGTCAAAAACACAGACAGTAAGGTGACCTCAAGAGAGACATTTCAACACTTAGGAAACTTGTTTCTCCTTGATCTTTTTTGCCTGTACAGCTATTTCTTGACTCTCGAAAATCCTGGTTGATTGAATATACAATGGATTGTACGAACTGTGAACGAAAGCAACGCCAGTTTCTCTGCGAAAATTGCTTGAGAACGCAGTGAGGCTTCGTTGAACTCCGGAGATTGGACAGAAAGGACTGATCCGACATTGGCGTTAACAGTATACGCGACTTTCGTAGCCAGACACAACATTTCGCCTCTGATCGCCAGGACCAAGTTCTCAAAGCCACGAAAGCACTTGAAACGATCGGACCAGCTCGGACACGGCGAGCCCTGCTTGCTGACTATAAGACGAGGGTGGATGAGGTGTTGGGGGCGCTGACGCGTCTCAGGAAGGAAAATGACAAGAGTGCATCCTGATAGTCGTGGTCTCATTTCTTTGAAACTAACGAAATCCTTTGGCATTCGCAGAACGTGAGAAATTGCGAATTCTAAGAGAATCCTTCGCCACCCGGAGACGTAACCTTTCTGCAGCGAATTTACTCCCACACCCAACATCGGCGAATCATGGTGCGCAACGCCAGGCACAAGAGCTCAGTGCACTATCAACAACCCTTTCTCGTGCGCGTTCTGGGCTGGTGCAAGAGCTTGTGGAGGTCTTCAATGTCGTTGAGGTGGGTGGGAGGCCGCCGATTGGTGGGAAGGCTGGTACCAAGGGAGAGTGGACGATTGGAGATTTAATTTTACCTGTTCCAGGGGATATACGTCGTGCGTTCGGTCATGTTCTCACTCAACCTCTAAATGGCTGATTTTGTTGTCTTTTTTTCGGTGATAGGATACCCTCCAGATCATATCAACGCTGTAATAACTCACACAATCCACTTTCTTTCCCTCCTTACTTTCTACCTCGGAGTCAAACTTCCCTTTGAAATAGTCTGGTCCGGCGGCAAACTCGGCGTCGGATCTCCCTCCATCGGTGCAGGACGCGGCCCAGATTTTGGTGGATGGGCGAAATGGCACTCTCGGCACCCGTTACATCTTTCCTCTGCTTCGCCTCCTGTTTCCAATAAGGCCAAAGAAAGCGAAAAGGACGGGAAGGAGACAGAAACCACAGCGATGCATGCGGTGGCGGATTCGTATGTGGAACAGGACCAACCACAAAGCTCGTTCACGACGGCACTTGCTATGTTGCTATATAATGTGTGTTACCTTGCGTATACGCAGAATGTGGAAGTTCCACTTGCGCAGGCGGGGGACGTATTGAGTAATCTGTGGAGCGTCTGCTGCAGTCCTGACCTTGGCAAGTTAGTCAATTTCCTTTCTTCGTTTTTTTATCCATAGCTGATATGATTAATAGAAAGTCCCACGAGACACTGCCCAAGCTTCTGCCACCTACGCCGCCTGGTTTCAACCTTGATTTTGCGCAACTTTTGCAGGCAACGACGGCAAACCCTGCGTCCAGGATGAGACCGAGGTCGGCGAATGTGAAAACTCACTTGAGGAAAGTCAGCAGGAAGGAAGAGCCGAGAATTGTGGAAGAGGAAGATGGATGGGATTTGATAGAGGATGGGAACGACGGGTTTATGTGATTGACTTTTTGCGGAGGAGGGACAGTGTAACGTTTTGCCTAAAATGGAACACGTCGGAATTGCCCTCGACGAACCAGCTGGACTAGTCCCATTAGAACAAACATCGTTACTATACTGTGACCCGTTACTCAGAGTGGACAAGGCTCTGGTACTGCCAGTCATTTCCATAGCGGGAAATCCAACCGCTACAGACAACCACATTTACACCCCACAGAATGTCAAGATTGTTATAAACATCAAAAGATCTATTGTGAAAGCCACCATTCTATACCACCTCCAGTAATACTAAGTTTACTTACAACTTCCATGGCCAGGACATCCAGTGACCCCTCTCATTATTGATGATCCTGCCGACAAATGACAACGGTGAACACAACCAATTGGTACTATAGAATGATCAAGATTCTCCATAACAAACAGCTTAGCATTTCACCTTGGTGCTTGACATCACTTAGTGATACTTGACTTGGAATGGACAGCTTTGTTAGAAGATCAAACCTATACGACACAGATAATAGTAAGTCCTCAGTCTCTGGATAATCGACTGTATTCATTTCCTACCTATACGACGCAGATAATAGTAAGTCTAGGTATGGTGTAAGTATTATGGTCGTATAAGTAGGTATTTCTAACTCACCCTCAGTCTCTGGATAATCGACTGAGGGTTCCTGTATCATCTCATACTATATAAATATATGTGTCGTCCATTGTCTCTAGGACAAAGAGGTCAGGGTGGCCAGGTCAAAGGGGGAGTCCTTTGTATTCCGTCGGTCTGTGCATTCTCGTGATCCATGCTCACGGTGTTATCCTGATTGGATCTCAACACTCCTCCTCACCGTGAGCATTCATACTCCTCCTCGTGCGGAATCCGTCACCTCAAGGAGTGCTCGTAGCTTCGAGAATTGAGGGGTGTGCAGCGCTTTAGTGAATATGTCGGCTACGTTATCTTTTGTATTGATATATCGAATGGTGATCTCTTTTGATGCGACGTGTTCGTGTAAGAAATGGTATTTGATGTCGACGTGTTTGACGCGTTGGTGTAACATCGGGTCTTCAGATAGGTTTATGGCAGAGTTATTATCACATAGTAGGGTTGTCGGTCCTGGGGGAGTGTGCTCGATTGCTGTCATTAGTGCTCGCAACCAAATGCATTCCTGGGTGGCTTCAAAAGCAGCCATATACTCTGCTTTGCAGGAGGATGCCGCAACAGTCCGTTGTTTCCGTGTAGACCATGAGATAACGCCTGAGCCTAAAGTCCATGCGTACCCTCCGACGCTCCTCCTAGTGTCCAAACAATTTGCCCAATCCAAGTCGGTGAACCCTAATAGTGTTATTGGTTGTTCCCCTCCAAGGGACAGCCCTAGCGTGCGCGAGCCTTTTAGGTATCGAAGGGTCCTGATTGCGGCGTTCCAATGGGTTTGAGTGTAGCAATCGAGGTATTGCGAGAGTTGTTGTACCGCGTATTGGATGTCCGGACGAGTAGAGACCGCAAGCCACAACAGGCCTCCGACTAGGCGACGATAAGGAATACGTGCGATTTTCTCTTGCTCGTCGGGGGAAAGCGTGGTTGGGTCTGTGCGGCGTAGTTTGGTTCCAGGATCCATGGGCATAGATAGCGGAGCAGCATCCGATTGGCCAAACTGTTGGACCATTCTGTCTATCAATGTCGTCTGTGATAGGTGTACCTTCCTTGTGTCACGATCCCATTGTACCGCAATCCCCAAAATGTGCTTTGGTGTTCCTAGGTCCGCTATCGTCCACGCTCCCACCATCTCCTTTTTGAACTCTTCGTTTGCCGCTCTTGTACTGGCTATAGCCAGAAAGTCGTCCACATGCACTCCCACGATCACCATACCAACCTTCGTCTTTCTATAGTATACGCACGCTTCGCAATCCAATCTGGTGAACCCCCACTTTTTCATGTGTCCATCTAAGGTTTTGTTCCATATCCTGCCTGCTTGTTTCATACCGTATAATCCTTTTATCAGCCGACACACCCAATTTTCCTTTCCTGGTTCTTCAAATCCTCTCGGCTGCTCCATATATACTGTCTCCTCCTCAGGTAAGACACCGTTTAAAAAGGCAGTCTTCACGTCGATCTGATTTGCGTCCCAGCCAAGTGACGCTGCCAGGTGTAACAGGATTCTCCAAGATTCCGTGCGCGCTGTAGGTGAGGTAGTCCGCGTATAGTCCCTACCATATACTTGGTTAAAACCCTGTACAACATGCCGTGTTTTGAACCTAGTGATTTTGCCGTTTTCATCACGCTTGATTGTGAAAACGGGACGCCCTTTTAGTATCCGGTGTCCTCAGGGAACTTCCTCGCGTGGTACAAGTTTCCATACCCCCATCTCCTTCAATGATGTTAGCTCTTCACGGTACGATTGTTCCCACCTAAGTCCATCTGGCAAATCTCTTGCTTCCTCCCAAGTTCTTGGAGTTTCAAAGTCTGATTCAGGGTCCAGGTACTGTTGGTCCTCGATTGTGTTCAGCGCTGTCAGGACGCGATCGGGATCGTGAGATTGGTCTTCCATTGCATCACCGTTCTCGGCTTCCCTCTGGCGTTCGGTCCTGGTCGCTCTCACACGCTCAGCTGCTTCCCTTGACTCTCTGACAGCCCTTTCGGTGCGTGTCTCTGCTCTATCATTACCACTTACTTTGGTAGTCAGGATTACAGTCCGGGTTGACCTTCGGCTCTGGGGTGCTGGGGTTTGATCGTTGTCGGTTGGTTCGTCTGGTTGGACTGTTAGCGGAACTTGGCTGATGATTCCAGGTGTATTCGGGGGAGCATCGTCGTCATCGTCGATGTATTTGGCTGGGTTTTTCGAGGCGTTTGTTGCTATGGAGTTCATGGTTTGTGTTTCAGGGATGTGGTGGTCAGGAGGTGGCAGTTGCATGGGATTCGGCGTGGTCGGTTCATCATTGTGGCTCTCTATAAAGCGGACGTGGTATGAGCTGTACACTTTCTTTGTTGTGCGGTCGTAACAACGGTAGGCTTTCGAGTTGGAATCGTAGCCAATGAGTACACATTCGATGGATCATTCAAACACCTTAGGGTTATGCCTGTTTTGAATCAAAACAAAAACGCGACAACCGATCTCTCGAATATAGGAGTAATTGGGCTTCCTTTTGTACCATAGTTCATCTGGAGTTACGTCCCGTACCGCCGAAGTCTTTGTCTTTCCGTGGAGATGGGCAGCCGTTAAGTAGAATTCGTCCCATAAGAAGGGGGGACAGTTGGCTGCGAGCCGCATTGTTCGCGCCTTACCCATCAGGGTTTGGTGCATGCGCTTGACTCTCCCCATATGAGCTGACGTATATGGGGTGCCAACTTCTAGTATGATTCCTTGCCTTCTATACCATTCTTTGTGTTCATCTCCATTGAACTCCCCATCTCGGCCGGTCCGTAGTATTTTTAGATGATCCCCAGTCTCATTTTCTCATGCCGTAACCCAAGCCTTGAGTGCGCTGAATCCATCATCTTTGCCTTTTAAAGGTATTGACCAAGGTTTATTCATATAATCGTCAACAATATTCATGATATAATTGTTACCAGTCTTGGAAGTAACAGCCGTTGGCCCTGACAGATCTACCCACACCTTCTCCAATCTCTTTGTTGCCCTGTGCCCCATCCCTTCCTCCCTCTCCTTTGGTACCGATGTTTTGGATTGCTTTCCAAGAATACAATGGTTACACTTAGGAGGTTTGGAAGGAAAGGATGAGGGCATACCTTCGATCATACCCGCACGTGCCATCTGCATGATGGATTGATAATTCGCGTGTCCGAGTCTCAGATGCCAGGATTTGATGTTTGGGGCAGCATGGACGACCAATGCCTGAGGATTGAAAAGATCTAGCGCATATAGGCCGCGTTTTGGTATGAGTGTTCCCATGGCTATGACTTTACCATCGGCTTTATTGCTCAGAATGGCTTTAGTGTTGTCGAACGTAGTTGTGATCCCGACTTGTTGGGCTAGCTTGCTTATTGACAGGAGGCGTACCGTTGACTTTGGGACGTGAAGAACATTTTCTAGCTCTATGTGTGTGTGCTCGCTGGTGTGGAGTCAAATCGTTCCTACTCCTGTAGCCACAATGCACGATCCTCCCACTCCTCGTATTGGTTTGTCATCGATGGGGTTGAGAATGGTAAAGTCGGAGACATCTGGGAAAATATGGACGGTAGCGCCCGAGTCCAAGAAGAACGGATCTGGTTGGGCTTTGCAGGAAAGGGTCAGTTCGGAGCATGGGTCGCATTTGCTCTCAACGTTAGTCTTCTCCTCCTCAATTGCGATCCATGCATTGATCTCGAGATCCTCAGTGGCTGCCAGTGAGCCTGCCGACGGGATATCATCCGAGGCCAGTCCAGCAAATTCCTGTTTCGCTGAGGGGCTTGCCGTTGCTCCTTTCGTAGCAAGATAAGCCGCAATAGTGTCGGAGTCGCCTTCAAGAGTGAAGGCGCTGCCCCCTGCTGGTGTGAACGTAATCTTTGAGGTCTTTTTACCCCTGTCCTTCTTCATGTTCTCATAGTATGCTAATCGTGCTCTCTTTGATTCCTCCACCATCTTTCCTGCCATGCCTCCTCTCTCGAGGATGCACCAGGGGGCGGTGTGTCCAGTATAAACGTGTACAGGGCGTTTACAGGTTTTGCATGCGGTGCAGGTGATGTTACTGTTACGAGGTGACTTGGCAAGGAGCGCAGTTGGGTCAGAGTCTCGAGGTGTTGTCGTAGCCCTGTCTGCTTCTAATAGTGTCTGCTCTCCTTCCAGGAATTGCCTAATCTCGGCCGGTCCATACTTAGCCATACCACCCGCCTGTCCCAGGTCATGGGAAATGATCGACCGCAGATGAGAAAAGGATTTGTCCGAGAGAGCAGACAGGATGGCGATGGATTTCAGCAAGTCCTTTGTAACCTCGCCAGCATCAAACGCACGGTCGATCTTCTCGAAGATCGTGTCGACAGTCTTGGTGAGTGGTTCAGATGACGAGCACTTCGTAGTGAGGGCCTCCTGCAGGAGGTGAACCTGTTTGACGGGTGCAGTGCCACCGTGGCGCTCTTTCAAGTACGACCAAAGGGCGACAGGGTCCTCCTCCTCAGCACAGAGTTTCTGCTCTGAGGCAGACAGGGCTCTTTTCAGGAATGAGCATGCCAGTCGTTTGTTGGAGGCCCACGCACAGCAGGCACGCGGTTTGTACGTCTCATGGGGGCGGGGGGGTGGATCGAAGACATAGTCCCAAAGTTGGACCATGGTGAGTTCTAGCTTCATCGTGTATGCCCAGTCAGTGTACTTGCCGTCATCCTTATCCAGGACGTGGCCCGTCCAGGACGACGTTATCTTCCCAACATGTAAGATAGTAGGGCTAGTACTGCTGTCCACGCATCTCATTTCCGCCATCTGGTCGGTCGTGAATGGTGTAGGGGATGGTGTGATGTTTTCACCTTTCGCAGGCATCGTAGCAAGATGTGAGGCAATAGCAGAGAGAACAATAGATTTCCCAGATATGCGCTATCCACGTTAATCGGGGGCAGATATAATCGGATACTCGATCCGGCAAAGACAAGGTGAGCAATCGCAGCTCGCAAAGGTCAGGTAAAGGTTTGAGTTCTTCAGAAGTCAAAGCAGCAACAGCCCATAACCTGTTAGAAGATCAAACCTATACGACGCAGATAATAGTAAGTCCTCAGTCTCTGGATAATCGACTGTATTCATTTCCTACCTATACGACGCAGATAATAGTAAGTCTAGGTATGGTGTAAGTATTATGGTCGTATAAGTAGGTATTTCTAACTCACCCTCAGTCTCTGGATAATCGACTGAGGGTTCCTGTATCATCTCATACTATATAAATATATGTGTCGTCCATTGTCTCTAGGACAAAGAGGTCAGGGTGGCCAGGTCAAAGGGGGAGTCCTTTGTATTCCGTCGGTCTGTGCATTCTCGTGATCCATGCTCACGGTGTTATCCTGATCGGATCTCAACAAGCTTGATTGTAGACTTCACATTAAATAGTTTAATCTGTGGTGTTTACTTACATTCTTACTAGTTCACCACCCTTTAGTGCTGCTTAGTGCATTGGCAATGGCAAACTCTTTTAGTATAAATGCTTACTTTTTCTGTCAGTAATATCATTGAATCAAGTTCTCTTTGCTTACCCTACACTTCAAATTTCTTTTGGAATATCCTAAAACTATAAGTTGCCAATATTTGTCTTGCTATGTTTTTGCCACACTTTCCTTAGCTCCATCCTCTTGCCACTCCCCTTACTGTCTCTTTTGACTTCTGCATTACATCACCATCATTAGTGCTTTTGATACTTTATGCATCTTTGCAAATCTAGCAAGGCATTTGCACTTGGATATGCTAAGCAACCTTTTCACAAAACTCCCTACAAAAATACCAAATTATCCATTGCTGATACAGACTATTTGTGTTGACATGCCTCTCTGTTGCCACACACTCTTGCCACACTTGGTTCCTACTTCTCTATCTGCAATCTCTGTTTGCTGCACTATAAACACCTCTTGGCACATTCTCTGGGACCCTGCCCAAACTCCTTGTAACTTAGCATGCCCAATGCATATTCAGGTTTAGTATCTGTAATTGTAACAGTACTGATCTACTTTTGAGCATCATCAAATTGGAGCCCACCATGAGGGACCTTAGGGCAGAATTCCACCAGAAACTTGTATTCAAAGAAAGCCCTGTCTGCTAGCGCAGTTGGTAGAAGGCATATGCTCCTTCCACCTTTCCTCTTCCACACCACGACTCTCAGGCATTTTACCATGCCACACACTTCCTCAGGAACTACAGAATGCCAATAACAAGCTAACTGTAAATGATATTCCTGACCTCTTTCCATGTTCACTTGAATACAACCTTAGTGTCAATGACCCCTTAGCATCACCACTTGCTGTGGTACAGTTGCTAACACCTCCACCACCACTAACACCCTTATCACAACTATTCAACTCACCTTTTTCTATGCTTACATCTCTTGACTCTCTTGACCCTCTGTCAATCAACATTACAACCATGGAACCTACTCTGCAGTGCATGCTGCCACACAATCACTTTTCCACACTAAAATGGGATGAATCTAAACATTGCAAACTCTCTCAATATTTTAAAGAACTGGAATATCTGTTTAGAGACTGTAGTGTTACTGACCCACTCAAATGAAGGAATACATAGCATGCTATGTATCCTATGATACAGCAGAAACATGGACAGGCCTCCCCAAATTTGCTGCTCCCTGCCCTGGCACACAACTGGTTGCCACACTGGAGTCACCTTATATGACCATTGGAAAGCAGCAGTAATACAACTTTACCCTGGCACCAAAGGATCTACTAGGTACATGGTAAATGAACTTCAGAAGCTTGTCAAGACACATTTGATAGCAGCACATACTCTCTTGGTGCATTCTCTTCTTCCTATAAGGAATTTCAGAAAGTTGCTAGATGGCTTTCACAGAATGGCAAACTCTATATTAATGAGGAGCATTGCTTGTTCCAGCAAGGCATTTCAACATTGCTATAGACCAAAATTGCTAGGCACTTGAAAATTGTATGACCAGCACATCACCCTGAGGAACCCTACAATGTTGGTGATGTTTTTGAAGCTAGTAAATGGGTTTTGAAAGGCATGGATACAAGTATCAGCATACAATGTGCTAGGACAACTCCTGCTCCAGAACATGCTAACAGTACACTCCAAATGCCATTTCCTGCCATTGACTTTGTAAAGAAAAAGGATCTCAATGCTGCCATTAATGCTGCCATCACTTCTGCCATGACACATATAGAAACAATGATTGCCACTAGTATTACCACTACCTGCACTGCCAATGCTCCCACTGCTAGCATGTGCCACTTCTGTGGAGAGGTAGGCCATACAATGATGAGAGGACACTGTAATACATTGGAAAACTACATCCACCAAGGGAAAATTTGCAGAGCCATAGATGGCAAGATTGTTTTGACTTTTGGCAATTCTATTACTAACTATCCAGAGCTGAAATCATACCAGGAGCAAGTAGATGAATAGCATAGGTGCAACCCAGGACAAATAGTAAAAGGCACTCTTTCCAGCAATGCTCGCCCAGATCCAGACCAGGTAGCACAGCAACAGATGGTAAATGAGGTATTGCACTCTGACAGCATTGGCAACAGACTTGGATTTTCATGGGAAGAGCACATTGCTAAGCTGGAACAGGAATTAAACTCACTAAAGAATCAGGTATTTGATAGGGAGAAAATTAAACAGGCTAAACAACCTCTTAGAGGATATAAGCCTATGGCTGCTACCAGCAACCCAGTATCTATGCCTGCTGCTGCCACCAAGCCCATTGCATTTACCTCTGCCAACACCCTCTTGCTGCTGCTTCATCCTTATGCCAGAATTTCTGATTACTATACCGCTCCCAATTAATGAAAATTTGCCACACCAGAAAAGAAACCTGAAGGTGGCTACCAACTCATAGTGCCAATCTTTGTCATGAAAAGTCCAATCATGTTTTTAGCCACATCATGAAAGCACCAGTCACTTTATCAGTAGAAGAATTGTGCAGTATTGTGCCAGATGTCAGGAATCAAGTCAAAATGGCAGTAACTCAAAGCTCCTTAGCAATAACCATTACTGAAGTTAATGAGCTGGAGAATACGCTTCCTGGTTTTTCTGTCACCACTAAATCAGCAGCAACTCTTAGTGCACACACATTTATTCGCAAGGAAGTTGCCAATGCTACCTGAGTAGATTCTATCAAAACATATCTGAGGTCATTCAACTATAGCTTCAAGACTCACATGCTATCCATTCTATTATGATTTCTATTGACAACAGGAGTGAAGTAGAGGCAATTGTGGATAGTGGATCCCAGATTATTTCTATGGCAACTAAAGTTGCTAATGAACTAGGCTTGATTTATAACCCCACTATAATCCTCAATATGCAAAGTGCTAACAGAACAGTGGATAGGTCTCTAAGTCTTGCCAAGAACATGCCTTGTACAGTTGGCAACATCACTTTTGATTTGCAAATGTACATTTTATGCTCTCCCACATACAATTTATTACTTCATTACCATTTTATGTCTTAGTGCACTCTATTGTGAAGACCCTTACTAAGAATGAAACTACTTTAACCATTAGCAACCCCAACTCTGGCATCAGACACACTGTACCTATTTTTCCCACAGAGCAGCAAAAAGGCATGCATGCCAAGCTACCCAAATTCACTGACCAACATGCCAGTCACCCTCTACACAGGTATTTTCACAGGCCATCAAGGATGTGGTTGGTGACAATCACAGAGATGTAGCACTAACACTGGACTATAATCACAAAAGTGGTCATGTACACCAAAATTAAAGCTGGCATCTATGAGCCTTCCAATAGCGCTTACCACTTCAGCTAGTTTTGTGTACTCAAGAAAAATGGTAATTTGCACATTGTTCACAGTTTGAAACCACTGAATAGGGTCACTATACAATACTCTGGCATGCCATCCTTTTCCAATTACATTGCTAATTTGTAGCACTACTGTGGATCTCTACATATGTTGGCTATAATGAGTGCTTGATACATCCCTCTTCCTGTGATTTGATCACATTCCAAACTCTCTTTGGCATGTTGTGCCTAGTAACCTTGCCAATGGATTGGACCAACTCTGTTCCTATATTTCATGACAACATCACTTTCATTTTACAACCCAAAATACCACACCATGTACTCAGTTTTATTGACAACATAGGCATTAAGATTAAGAGACCTAAGAATTGGCACCATGTAGATGGCTTACCAGAAAAACATCCTGACAACCACAATATCTGCTTAGTGCTATGGAAATTCTTTCAGCTACTAGAACATTGTCAAGAATAAGATAGCCTTACAATCACATGAGAGAACCAGATTGTTCTTTGATTCTAGTACTACATAGTATGAATGTAAAATTAGCTGCCTTACATAAGGCAGCTATACAATATGGTAGCTTAAATAAAATAATAATTCATAACAGATTTAGATAAAAGCTGTAGAGTCAAGCTCTATGGCTACAGTCTATTAGATACCTTTTAGACTGCTAAGCAGTCTACACAATAGAGGCAGGTGGTAGATGCATAATGTAATGAAAGTACAAGAAATAACACATAAAAATAGAGTGTTCCTGTCATGTGGAGGCAGATAGTGCCTCCATGGCTTGTAGTCCATACTCATGTGTCAAAGAATACAAAAGCCAGCATTAACCAACAGTATCAGTTGAATAGTGAGATGAGCTGCCTACAAAATTTACACAGATGGTGGATGTGCCAACTTGCTGGCCAAGTTGATCCTCATTTCTGTGTTGATATTAGCTGACAATGTTGAGGCTACATGAACAGATGATGTTGAGGCACTCAGAGCCTGAACTGTGGTGGACAATTGCATTGGAAAAGATGGGTATAGTCCATGTCTAGACTGGTGCTGCCAGAGGTTATAACTGTTGGAGTTTATCCCAATTGGGTAGTACATGCTATGCTCAAGGTAGTTGAGACCTTAAGCATGTTCACATGTGAGTAACATGTGAACCTGTATTATGTTGTTGTCCAAGGGTACTCTCCAGTAATCCTACTGCTGAATGGTGGGAGGCTTGCTATATATGTCAAGGTGACAATGTAATTCATCATTGACCTCTTGATAGTGGTCAATTGAGGCATTAGCCTCAAAGAACTGAGTTTCTAGGTAGATTACACCAAAGGTGTAGGCATGATCTACCCATTCTGAGGGAATGCCATTGGCCAACGTTGTACATAGAACATCTACATATGTAATATTTATGGTGGTAGTGGCTTTAAAGTATGGATGGCAGAGCTGGATAATATGCTTCAGTGCATATGGACACTAATTTTGATTTGTTCTGCAAAAGTTCCAGCAACTTTTGCAACTGTTGGGGATTCATAGAGAATCCCCTTGGCACTACATGACCAATCTCAATTGAGGTATGATAATACCTCTCTCCTTTCTCATCTTTGAATGTCTTTGTGGTGATTGCCTCATTGCTCACAAAAACTGTATTTGTAAGGTGTGAGTAATAGAAATGGTGGTCCAGAGCACCACTATAGAACCAGTTGGAGCATTTGATGGACATCTTGTCAACAAACACACCCAGGCCATTAGGAATATAGCCTGTTGCTTGTTCTTCTCTGTTCTTGTTTGCCTTCACTTGCTGAGCCAGCTCATGCTTGGTCCAGGCTGCCAGCTTACTGTTCTTTAATAAACACACTCTGTGTTGAGTGGGAGTCTTGCCTTCAGAGAGGGTGTCTGTGTTGAGCAAGGGTCTTGCCTTTGGAGAGGATACACTCCCCATCATTGCTTTTGTTGCTCAGTTCCTCCAGCCCAAGTGATGCTAATGTAGGAAGGTGTCCTTCCACTTCATCCTCACTTCTTGTGTCACTCTTCCAGACTGCCAACAGATATGCTCACAGTGGTGCTTCAAATTGCACCACTAGCCCAAACTTCATGATGGCTTTATTTGTTTCTTGAAGCACATCAGCTTCAAATGCAACAGATGACAGGACCAGCTCATCTTGCTGCTTTGTGGGCACTGACAACTGGGCTAGCACATTTGCTGACAAGGTCAAGCATTGTAAGCTAGCATCCACCTTCACAAGTTCCTTGTACAGCTGGGACAGAGTTGGCATAAGCTCTCCTGCCTCTTTCTGTCTCAGAAGTGCTGTTTGCACCTCTGCTACTATTCCTCCTTCTGGCTCTGCCTCTGAGGCCATGTCATGCTCTCTGAGGTGTTTTGCTTCAGCTTGCTCCTTGAGTGATGATGACCTCCTTTTCAAGGCATTTGCAAACATTTTGATTATATTTTTGTTACACTGCTGCAGCATAACAATTTCATCCAACAGTCTTGTGATCACCACTTGTGCCACAGAATCAACCAGGAACACTGATTCCAGCAGCACTCATTGGCTGGCAGAGATGAGTTGCCTCTACACAACTTCTGCCTAAGGATCCAACCCACTGGGAAGGGGTCCTTGTCTCCTTTCCTTTTTCTTTCTCCACATACAAAATGCGAGGTGGAGACAGTGCATGCTGCAGAGAGGGCAATCTTCTATGGAGAGGTGTTTGAGGTCAGGACAGACCTTGTACCTGTTGATACAATACTGGCTTATTACACCACTTTGTGAAGTGCTCCCCCTTGCATCATGGTGTTCCTCAGAGGTGATCACTTCTAGTCTCTTTTGTAAGCCTCTTGAGGAGGCAGTGTTCTCTCTTGTTGTCATTCTCAACTTTTCCATGCAGTTGTTTCAATGACTCCTCATCAATGTCCATGAGTGCTATTTGTAATGCAATTAGTGCTTTCTCATCTAGTAGGAGTGTACTTACACTCTGGGTCTGTGCCTGCTGCATTGGCATTGGCATATCCCACATCACCTGTCCTCTCATCTGCTGTCTAGAGCCAGTTGGTCCTGGAAAATATGGCATTTGAAAAAATAGCAGAAAAAACTGCAGTGCTTGTCCAAATTGAGCTGGGGTATGCCCAAACTGAGACATTATGGGAAATGATGCCACACTCAGCATTGTCAGTGATTGTTGTTGTTGTTGTGGGGGCTGATCCTCCCCCCTCCTCCAGAACTCTGCAAGTTCTGTAGCTGTAGTTGATTAGTCGTACCTCAGTAGGGGTATGATATTTTCAAGCCAGTGTAACTTATTTATTAGGTTACATAACCTGATCTGATCACAAAATTCCACCTCTTGATCCACATTACTGGCTCAGGTGGAGGATTATCTCCATCTTATCTGTCTAAGTCCTGAATGATCTAACTTTGATCTTATCAATCAAAAATCTGAGTTCTGATTGCTCCAGACCAATCCTATTAAGATCATCAGACTGCATATAAGTGCTTAGCAAGCTGACTTGGGCATTTCACACCTTGCAGCTCTAAGTACCAATCCAAAGCTGCAAGCTTTGCACATGTCTGATATGATTTTCATGTGATATCACCAGCACTCCACTGTACCTTGAGTTTAAGGTGTGTTTCCCCTTGCCATCAATGGCCCATGCTCACTTTGACAAACCTTTCTTGGTCATCATTGGCACCAAAGTCATATGTCTTGAGTGTCACCCAATTTGAGAACATTGCATTATTTTTGCATTATACTGCCTAAGTAATGAAACATGGAACTTAGGCACAATTCAATGCTTTTGTAGAGCTGCAGGCAGCTCTAACATGTAGTTAGATGTACTTGGTTCTGCAATCAAAATCTTCTAGGGTCCAATGAACTTTGGATACAATTTCCTTGCCCTCCCTTTTAGGAGGTTCAAATTCTTTATTGACAGATATACTGACATGCCAGGCATTAGCTCAGGCTTGTTGCTCCATCTGTCATTTGTGTGTTGTGTCTGTATGACATGTGCTGCAATGATGGCATTGTATGCATTGGCAATGTTTTCCAACACCTTTTGCACAAAGTCCTTCACACCTTTGCAAACAGCTTCAACCCCTCAAGGTTCTCAGATCATGGAGGGCATGTACTCTCCATTGAGTTCAAATGGCACATATCTAGTGGTCTCCAACGCACTAGCCTTGATTGTGAACTCAGTCATGGGTATTTTGTCCACCCAGTTGTGCTGGTCCAGTCTGACTACTATATGGACTATTTGAGCAACACTCCTATTTGCTCACTCAGTCTGTTCATTTGTTTGTGGGTAGAATGATGTATATATGAGTGGCTCAGCACCCAGGAGCTTGTGCAGCTTCTGCCACTAATTTGATGTGAATTTAGTGTCTCTGTTGCTTACAATTGAACTTGGAAGGCCATGTAGCCTTACAATCTCTTTCAAGTAAATCCATGACAGTTCGGATGCAGTAGTAGTTGTGTGCACTGATATAAGGTGCACTATACTGGTCATATGGCAGATCACCACCCAAAGGTAATTGTAACCTTTGGACTTGGGGAATGGGCCAACAAAGTCCATTCCAATGGAATCTCAAAGCTTGGTTGGTATGGGCAGGGAATGTAATTTCCCTGCAGGCTTCTAATTACTGGTCTTCAATTTCTGGCAGGCCTTGCATGTCTGACAGAACTTTGCCACTTTAGTCTGCATCTGAGGCCACCAATACCACTGCCTCAGATATTCAAGTGTCTTGTTGGTTCCAAAGTGACCAACAGCTTCATGAGCTTGTGTGACAATCTGAGTAACAATAGTTCAATCTCAGGACATATAATCAATCTACTAGCATTGCCAGAGGAACAAGGTGGCTTGAGTCTTGAAGAACTCAAGCACTTTATAGTCCATTATACTGTGGATCTTGTATTCCATCAACTTATCTTCCTACTTGAGAAGTGCCTTGAGTATTGCAAGTGTTTCCAGCTCATGAACTGCATAGTTCTGCTGTGCCAAAGTGTGCTTCTTCTACATGAACTGAGCTGGTCTGCAATTTTGCCAGGAGCTTCCCTGGCTAAACATTGCACCAACTCCTGTCTTTGAGACATCACAAATGAGCTAGATTGGCTTATCATGTCTGGGATCAATTAGCCCAATAATTGGAGTAAGCAGATCTGTTTGATCATTTCAAAGCAATGCTGGTGTATGGGTCTCCATATAAATGGAGCCCCATTCTGGGTAATGGATATCAGTGGTCTAGTATCTGCTGTTATATTGGGCAAGCAATTGCTAATATAATTCACCAGTCCAACAAACTGTTGAACATTGTTATATGTTCATGAGACATGCCATTTATGTATGCAGTTGATTTTTTCTTGGTCAGAGTGGATACCTTGACTATAGATCTTGTGTCTGAGGCAGTCTACTGTTTTGGTGTATAGTTCACATTTTTCCTACTCGAGGTACAACAAGTTTGACCTCAGCCTCTTGAATATAACACAAAGATGCTTTTCATATTCTTCTATTGAGTCTGAATAGATGAATATGTTGTCCAAATATATATGGATGAACCTCCCAATTACATTCCAAAAGATGGAGGTCATCAACCTCTAAAACATTGCAGTAGCATTGCAGTCTCCTATCTGCATAATATTGCTGATGTATGTTTCTGTTATTGATAAGAATATGGTCTTTGGAATGTTGGACAAGCAAATTCTCACTTGTGAGTATGCATCTGTCAGGTAAATTTTTGACCTGAACTTTGCTCTCACCACATCTTCCCAAATCACTTCTTGATCTGTAAGTGGTGTGACATCCTTTACTATATTGTCATTGCATTGGCATGTGTCCAATGTAGTCCTCAGCATGCTATTCTTCTTTGGACTGCACAATAGTGGGGCAGCTTGGGTGGCCAGTCATGGCTCCTACCACTGAGCTTGCAAGTACTGATTAGTCTTGTCTCTCAGCTGCTGCTGCAGTGCCATAGGACATCTTAGCAAGTAGAAGTAGTACCTGTAGACCTTATTCTCATCAATAAGATTTATTTCATGATTTCCTCATGCCAAGGAGGTAACTTCTCCTTGGTCCTGTTAAGGATATTCACAAATTCCTCTTGCTATTGCTGTTGCAGGGTTGGAATATCCTCACTTGTAAATCTGATGGCTTTACCCTTTCCTTTCCAATCTGACTTTGCCAAATCATGCATCTCCTGTCACTTGAGCTGATATTTGAGCATATTTGTCTCTGAGGGCACTAATCTTCAGTTCACTCTCATCCAAAGTATGTAGTCCCACTGGCACAGACCACTTGCTTCTCCTCAAAGTCACTGATACTCTGTCAAATACCATCTCACTCAGTGGCAAAATTTTGTCATCACTAGCCTGACAATATACTCCTTCTGATGAGTTCCAGCATAGTCCATTTTACACATATATGGAAGCCACCAATTCATTCCATTCTGCAGGCATTCATGAATTGAATGCCCATTCAAATGTGGGATGCAGTACTGGTTGGTCCTAGATTGACCTATCTGTATTCATGGAGAATGCCTCATCCTCTGCTCATAACCACTCATCATCCATAACAAAGTCCTCAACCTTGACTTTTGATGATGTCAGCTGGCACTCCATGCTTGTCAAGCTCTGAGGATGCCTGTCCCCATACTTATGCTCCTTTCCAACCTTCTTAGGCCTTAGCTTGGGCTTCTCTCTCCTCTTCAGAGTACACTCATACTCTACAGCCTTGCTTTCTAGCACTATCAATGCTGGGCTATCTGCTGGCAAGCCTATGCAGGCTTGCTCCTCATTTTCAACTTCCTCCATAGTGGGGGCTTTCCTACTACTATCTAGTCAGTCCTGCCTGATGAGCAACTTCTTTTCTATGGCTTGATATTGATGGAGTCTACCATTGCTATTGCCCA
Source organism: Termitomyces sp. T70a (assembly GCA_017657195.1). Lineage (NCBI taxonomy): Eukaryota > Fungi > Basidiomycota > Agaricomycetes > Agaricales > Lyophyllaceae > Termitomyces > Termitomyces sp. T70a. The sequence continues at coordinate 31,387 of JAGGAT010000379.1, forward strand.
CAGACACCCATACTGCTGGGATGGCATTGCCATCCACTACTAGAGAGCACAATGCTTTCTCATATACAGCATCCCTATTATCATGTCATAGTGATCAAAATTGGCTACATCCAGGTACTCCTGTGTCTTCATCCTAGCACAGGCAATGGTTGCCTACATGCCAAACTGCACTGCAGCCTGGCTACCAATATTGCCCAGCTGAAGGAGCAAAGGCTCCTTCAGTTCACTGACATAAATGTCATGTACCTGGCAGAACTGAGGTGTCACCTCAGTTGTCATGCTCCTAGAATCCTACAAGGTCTATACCTTGTGTCTGTTCACCTCAATGTATGATGCAAGGCATTCTTTGTCCTTGGAGCTTTATGAAGGTGCACCTTATACACCTTCATATTACCTGCTCCAATAGATTGGTCAAGCTTACTGGCTGGATAGTCTGTCAGAGCTCCTATAAACTCTGCATTGGACTCCCCAGCATAGTAGTCATTGTCATAAACATCTACCTTGATGAACTTGTTGTCTGATAGCTCTCTCAGTTCAGAGGTGCCATCAGCCTCTAGTACTTCCTCATTGTCCTTGATGTCTGGCCCATTTCCTGAGTCAACACCTTCCTCTTCTAAAATAGCAGTCTGTGCTGCATGCATGTATGTGCATGGCCTGTCCCCCAGGCATCCACTATTCTCTAAGCAGTTATTGGCATAATGCCCTGGTTGACCACAGCAGTAATACACATTCATCTTGACAAGGTGACTTGCATCATTTCTTCACAGCATATTTGGTGTTCTCACAACATCAGCTGCCTGCCATGGTCCAGCTTCATCATATTGTAGTCTTTGCTGATGGACAACAACTGATTGCTCCCTCTTTTCTACTGGATAATCACTCTGAAGTGTTGCTCCCAGCCTGGTGCAGGCCTTACTATAAACCAAGGGTTTGTATTGCCAACCATATCCTTCCTGTAGGCCCAGAAGGTGCATACCTTCTAGGGTTTGGGTTTCTTTACCCCCCATATCTTTGAGTAATGCAGCTCAAAAGTGCTTTGCAATTTTGTGGACTTGCTCATAGTGCAATGCATGTGCTGATAAGCTTCCATATGGGCTAGGTGCACCAACCATATGGTATGATACCTAGGCAGGTCACAAATGAGGTCACAGGAAGAAAAGTCACTCTGGCAGCATGATTAAACCATTCTAGGTGGTATCTGACAGCCATGCATGGCAACAAGCTTTTTTCATCAATGATAGCGCTGATGATGGACAGATTGATAGGTGACAGATAGCATTAAGAATGATAGAAACTGATGTTTCTTAGCAATGGCAACACTTAGAAACATAGAATGATGAAGATTCTCCATGACAGACAGCCTGGCATTTCATCTTAGTGCTTGACATTGCTTAGTGACACTTAGTATGGACAGCTTGGTTATGGACTCTACATTAAATAGTTTAATTTGTGGTATTCACCAACATTCTTTTGAGTTCACTGCCCATTAGCACCGCTGATGAGCTCCCGGTCTGGCCCAACACATTTTAAGCCTTTAATGCACCAGCACTGACCCAAGGCGGCAAGACCCTAGCAGCCCCCTATGAACAAGTCCCCCACGCAGCATTGATGCATCCTCGCAGCCAACTATAACATCTACAGGCAACGGTAGAACTACTCACGTGACAGTCAGCCTTGCCGCCTGCTCCACGGGAAGTCGCGGACATCACCAACTTGCAGGCCCTCCTCTTCACAAGGAGCATCCCACTACCTCCAAACTTGACGTGTCCCAATCACGTGATGCAACACGCTGATGCGCCCAAAATTTAGCTAGATGCTGTCTTAGTAAGCTGCACTTAGCCTTGTTTCGTGTTGGGCTTGCGAAGTATGAGGGAGTCCCGGGCAGGTCCCAGTTACTCGATCCTAAAGTGTAGTGTAAGGCGGCAAGGATGTTGCCGTTGAGTGACGGCAGGCGGTAAGAGGTCAAGAAGCACGAGAAATGATGCGTAGTAAGCTTATGAAGCTTCGAATCTTTACTGTCGGCGCCAAGAGGCGGCAAGCGTTGGCGCTAACGACGAAGGTGTACTCGTATAGTACCGTTCAAGACGTGGAATGAAGGCCGCACAGAGAACCTTTGTTGGAGATGGAGAAGGGCAGAGTCGCTAATTGCTTAGCGCCTCGAGCGAGCTCTTAGAGATCTGGACTATGGCGTGAAGGTGCTGGGTGCAATTCGATGGATTTCTACTGACAAATGGTAAGGTATTTATAGTAAGTAATGGCGGCGACTTAGTGAAGGGTCAGCAACGACTCTTAATAGTCGCCGCTAATGAAATGTAAGTGAAAGGTCCGATAATAAGACTATAAGGAAGGTAAATGATACTCAGGGAG
>JAGGAT010000380.1:0-33651 GCA_017657195.1 Termitomyces sp. T70a
CGGGCCGCCAGTGCGGGGGGAGGAAGAACACCAAAATGAAGTCCCAACAACCAAAAAAAAAAAAAACAAAAAAAAAAAAAAAAAAAAAAAAAAAAAAAAAAAAAAAAAGTTTACTCAATGACATTCAAACTTCTTCAAGCCATTTCCCCAACTCAACGCATCGCATATCGCGTCGACAGAAGGTTTCGTAGCGTGAAAGTACGTTTGTAAATATTTGCTAGCTTGTCCAAATTATCTCCGGTTCTAAGTTGTTTGAATCTTGGTAGGTAGCTCCCTGGATATCCACTAAGAATCAACCTTTGTAGACAAACCTCCGGACGTGCCAATGATGATACTGTGGGAAAGGGGGAGAGTCGTCTTGTCGATCAGAGACAAGCTCTGGAGATTGGGGATCCACTGAGACTCGATATTCGCCCGGTAAGCAAGGAACAATAGGTTAAATCAGACGATTGTACACGCAACGGTGTGGAACATCGAGGATCAAGATGAGGACGACATGGTTATTTGTACACGGCCGTGGTCAGAGAAACATCGATCATCACCGTCGCTTTGTTCATACTCGAAAACCAAGGTGATTCTGATGTCATTGAGCCCTAGGGTCGTTATAGAGATGTTAAACAAGGCATAAACGTTCGGTGGCTTACAGTGCCAAACTGTCAGCAGTACTTTAAAAGTTGTTCATCCAATTCCAAACAATCCGATGATTTCCCGACATCTGTCTAAAAGTTCTATGCGCATCGTACGGATGGAGATACCGAGACTCTGAAAAGGCAGGCACGCCGTTTTTGAAGTGCAACGAGTGAGCAATCAATGTTGAATACATCGCATCGGAATGCGGAGTTCAGGGTGGGTTCCTTGTCATGAACAAGTGCAGGTGCCAAAAAGAATATATGGCAGGCTTTATTCTTCCCTCGGCTATGCTTTCTAGGTCGGTGACCTCTGTAAGCTGTCAACGAGAAAGCTAACATACATTGATCATAACCTTGTATGTAATAGTACTCTTGTCTCCATGGAGAGCAGTATGAATCACCGGACGGAGAGAGCGCCGATTCATGCTCCTACGATCATATGCCAATTGATCCAGGAGAAACCTCTAGGTGGCGCTGGTTTGTGTGAGGCGCATTCAGCGTTTATGCATGATATTGGTGAAACGTGCTTGACGCGTAAGCTCAAACAGCTGTAAGTGATCGTTGGATCCACTTGTCAAGCTAGATGCTATCAGCCAGGATTCAGGTTACGAACGACATCGGATGTGTGCTCCACACGAGGTGTGGTCGTACATAGTCTATAAATAAAGATAATTGATTCGACCTTGGGTCGGAAATCAAGTGGGCCATTGGCCCATAATAACTCATTGATAATAGAAAAAATAACCAGTTTGCGATGATTATTGAACATCAGTAGAGCCCGGAGTACGCTGCCCAGGAACAAGTCTCGAGAATCGAAGAAGACCCACACAACAAGAGTAGAAGCATCAAATCCATCATTCTCGGCAAGACCAGAGTACCCGGCAAGTGAGGCCTATGTACAGCATCAGGAGACTTATCTATCGATTGAACGCGCTTTCTCCTGATATAACAAGACTCAAGCTTCGAGTGTGTGAGGCATAGAGTTAAGATATGTAGTATGTTCGAAGACGAAGTTATCTTCAGGCAACAATGAGGTTGAAGTCAGAAAATCGGTCATCGGAGTTCGGTGGCCATTCTGTCCATCTATTTGTGTCCGATTACACTTGTGGTGATCAGCCATCAGTCGCGTGCGTGGCGACGACATCCCTCGGGTGGGTACCCATGGCCCACCTCTTATGCGTCTCATCACCTACGTGGCTCGCTCATTTGTAGATTTGTTCATCATGGGCTGTTTCTCGTGGTGGGGCCGTGCCTTAGCGTAACGTAGGCTGCCATGTGTCGTAGCAAAGCTTCTAACTCGCAAGATTTTTTTGTGTGGCCAGTCAGAATTCTAATTCAGAGGCTAAGCATCTGCTATTTTTGGTGTTGAACATTCGGATTACCTTCCTCATTGAGATATCTTTGAAATCGGAGATATCAGGACCAGGAGAAGAGTACCAATGACTACTATATAAACATCTGGTTTATGCTCTGGATTCTACAGAATCATCCAACCTCTTCTCTACTACATCTTATAACATCATGTCCGGAAAGCTCGTTTTGGTGCGTGATTTCTCTTTGGCAATGAGAAGGACCTCACCGATCTTCTCGACCTCTTTCTAGGTCACTGGTGTTACTGGCTTCATTGCTGGCCACGTTGCCAACGCCTTCTTAAATGCAGGTTATCGCGTCCGAGGGTTAGAAATATTCTCTGTTGTGTGATGGATTATTTTTGACGAGACATTTTCCAGAACCACTCGTGGCGAAAAGGCCAAGCAGCTCAACGAGACCATCAAGGTCAAAGGACTTGAATTCGTCCGCGTCGACGACGTTGCCACCGACGACCTTAGTGAAGCCCTCAAGGGTGCGCCTGAATTGAAAATAAGAATCCTTTTCGTAGCGTTTGACTCGTAATTCTAGGTGTCTATGCCATTATCCACGTCGCATCCCCGCTTCCCGGACGCACCAATGTCGACGACACTCTGAATGTGAATTACTTGATCTTTTCAAATGGAACTTTGTGCTTATTTCAATCATAGAGCGCCATCGATGGCACAAACCACGTTCTGGAGGCTGCAAGCAAGGCAGGCATCGAGAAGTTGGTCATCACTAGCAGCTTCGGTGCCCTCTTCGACGGTATGTCTATCCATGGCCAGCCAAAATGCCGAAATCTCATAACCTACTGTCTTAAGCTTCTTTGGTTCCCGCATTTCACGGACTCAACTTCACTTACAAGGACTGGGGTGTTGTATCTAGGGAGGAGGCCAGGGCAAAGGCTGATGATCACTATTACGTATACTTTGCTTCGAAGATTCTTGCAGAGAAAGCCATTTGGGAGTATGCTGAGAAGCACCCCGAGCTTGATATTGCCACTGGTGCGTAGCTGCCTATCACTTGAGAATGCTCGATCCTCATATTACGTCCTTCCAGTCCTCCCTGGCTTCGTATTCGGTCCCTACGCTGATCACTTCCCCCTTCCTAAGGAGAGCCAGCTCGGCACCAACGGCATGATCTACGGTCTCGTGAGCGGCGCCCGAGCTTCTCCAGTTCCGCCCTTCATCGTCGACGTTCGTGATGTTGCCAAGACTCATGTCCTCGCTCTGGGAATCGCCCGCAAGTCCCTCGGCGAGAAGCGCTACATCGCCAACTCAGGCAACCTCACTTGGCGCGACGCGGCTGCTCACCTAAATAAGGTCCGTCCTGAAATTAAGACTGCCGCTATCGAAGATATCCCCGTCCTTCCTGGTCCCGCGTCGAGGCTTGACAACACGCACACCACTGAGCAGCTCAACTTTGGCGCATGGATCGCACCCGAGAAAACCATTGAAGATACTGCCGACGCATTAATCGCTTTGAAAAAGACGTGGTAAATTGTCGCGGAGCGATTGAACACTACATGTATGATAGATAGCATTGAAACAACTATTGGTATGTAGAGAACTAAGAAAAACCTGTCAATTTCCCTTTTCCTTCTTGTGATGTGTGATAAAGTCAAACAATAGAAAAATTGGCCAGAGGCCAATTTTATTTTGATTTGGGCCTGAACAGCTACTTAAATCATGTATTGAGACAGTTTACATGAAAAATATTGCAATTGTACAACTTTTCCAACAAATGGTGTTGAATCATCAGAACAAGCTCACTTGTTTGTCAGACTTTAGTGGTAACTAAGTGAACTGCACCATAATAAGTTGCTATTTTGCTTGAACTTGTTTTGTTTTGTGGTGACAATCCAGGATATTGATTTTCTGCTTCACTGTTGCATTTTTCTTTTTTTGGTAAAAACATTTTTTTTCCCCTTTTTTTGTATGTGACTTGAGATTGCAACTTCTAGTCCCTGTTATGCATTAAGATCTTAGTTCTATTATTTTTACAAAGATTGCAGACTTATGGTGCTTCCTTTATAGAACAACTTTTAGAACAGCCACATTCAGACTTTCTCCAAGCTCTTTCAATTGCTTTACATACTTCTTTACTATGGTTTACTATGGATCTGACTGTTTAAGAAGGTCTACCACTACTTTATCAACCTGGCTTTTACTCTTGTCCAGCCAAGTTTCATCAGTATCTAGACCTTCTTATCAGTCAAGCAAGCAGATCTTGTCTACATGCTTCAAGCTCTGATTAAGTTGCAAGATACATACTTTGGTAATTTTGAGAGGATTTTTCAACATTCTAATGTGTAGAGAGACAATTGTTATCCACATTCACAATATTTGAATTTTTAACATAATACTCATTCCTTAGTAGAAGAATCAATCTATTGATCTCAAATTCAAACCTTTGAGACAAATTATTGGTTATGGACCCACTCTAGAGCCATTGGTTATCCACTATTTGAGAGTTATCCAAATTCCCTGCAAACCAAGTTTGTGGATGGTCAAAACCATCAGTTTTTAAGGAGTTATCGGTTATAGAGCTATCGGTTATGAGGGGTCCAACTGTATTTACACCGTTTAAAAATTCAGGACTTCTCAGACTCCATTTTCTCTAAGGTCCGGTGGTCCGGTGGATTCTTGATGGGATAGCAGGACCCCAAGTTTTCAAGATGCTATCTACCCTTCAAAAATAGAGATTCCTCGACCTCTTGGAATGAACCCTATTTGATTGTAGCTTTCGACTAGACGTGACAAATTTCTTGAAATGTCCAGTCTGAATTTTTTTCTACCCAAAATGTAGACGGACCCTTTTACCCTGATTGGCTGTTTTATATCTTTCGGATACATCTTATCTGTATGCCTATACTTGTATCTGCACACGATCGCCGAATCCAACAATCCCCTGGTCAGGATCTTTGCAATTTTGCTATAGGATCATCATCCGTGAGACCAGAACCGAATCTGCACATAGCTTGCGTGTTCTGGGCCTTTGCTTGTTGGGGCTGGCGACTCTTTTGGCTATTTCCGGCGTACAACCTTTTGACTTTTTTTCTTCTCGCAACGTTGTACTGTATTTATTACGTAATCCTACGCCAAAATTTTTTTATTGCATTTTTATGGGCTTTTGAGGTGGGCTTCCTTCCAGTGGAAGATCGTTGAGCCGAGGAGCTTTTTCTGCGGCAGTGTTCTCAAAAACTGTCCTTGACACATCTCCATGAACTATCCGGAAAACAGCAAGACTACTGATCACATTGTCCCGCAGGTTCATTGCCACCTAGAATAGCTCCTTGGAATGCAATGGCACGATGATCTCCGAGTCGCAAGAAAGCCAAAAACTTAAAGTGCAAGTCACGTATCGAGCCTCGTGTTGAAGCAACTTGAGAACTTTCATCTGACATATGCGTCATGTACTCCTGTCTTATCTGTTTACATCTCCTCCCGTTGCCTAATAACTACAAAACCATATATATATTTTACCTTGTACTAGAGGTAGACAGCTCTTCGCAATCTAGAACTTAAACCAGTTCACCCGCGAGACTCTGAGTGTGATACGACAACTACCATCTTTGGTAACCTCGTGTTACAATACATGTCTCACAAAGGATCGAGATAACGTTAATGATAACGATTAGGTGGCGATTAATCTGCCTCACCGCCTCGCTATATTGATTGAGCCGCGTTGCACTCCACACTACATGTTGACTTTCAGCTTTGACCTCTCAAGAAGACTATACAGATGACGAGACCTGCTGACTTTTGCTTCGATTGTCAGCAACGAGTTGTCAAGTTGCCACGAAGCTAGTCGATCCCTTGTGGAATAAGACCTGTACTCGTGTTTGTGATCAAAGTGCCAAAAAAGTGCAGGCAAATTTTCTCATATGCACGGCGTCAGTGGGAACCACTGACCGGTTTGGGCTGACAAACTCATTGAAAACAACTTGTCTAAAAACCCGCGCAGGGGCATTGGCGTGGAGGGAGCGACTGTAGCGTTGCCGCAATGCAGTGGCATAATGAATATAATGGATGATCCCTCCTGGGATTCAATCACGCACGTTTAGATGTTAGATATCAGAGCGGATGCCGAGAAGGCAAATGGGATTTAGGATTTTCCGTATTGTATGAATGGAGACCCTGGTGACAATCATCGGCATGCAATGGTTAGAGTTTCAGAATGTGGAAGAGATGAGGTAAAGGGATGAGCCAGATACAGATGGATTGGCTACGGTGTGTCCACACATGCCGCAACCTGGAGGAATGCAGAACATTTAAGTGGGAATCTCGGCAAGATGTCAGCTGGCTGGGTAACGAGCGAGACAACAGAGAATGAATGATACAGATGATACATATGCAAGCCATTCTTGAGGTCTTACCATTCAAGAAGTCACAAACGGAAAAGGAGTGCTCAGGAATGCAAGGATAACGAAACGTACACAAAATGACTGCCTCTGACAAGTCTCTTGGAACCAAAGCTTCGAAACCCTTTTTGAATTACGTTCATTGAGCCGCCTTCTGCCTCAGTTCATTTGAATTAAGTCAATCATAATGTATAAGGTGTACTCGGCAGTCATATGACTACGTGACCAAGTGTGACCCTAGAATACCAGTTACAGCCGATCATCTTTTAGATCGAGGATTGGCTCTTCATTCATGCGACCTGCCAAAGAAAATAGCTTATCCGAAGCACGATGCGGGGCCTTGGGTTGGAGGGCTAGAAGAACATTACCCGCGTTGCGCTCTTAAATAATGGCTAATACCGTGGATACCGAGCACACTAAGTACATACGACGTGATTGTCAACCCATCAACCAAATTGACAAAAATGATGGATTGACGTTCCGTTGGTGATGGGGAGTTGCCTGGAGTTGCTAAGCGAGTAGAGCCCTGAACCGCATGGAGTGAAAATCTCATGTGGCATGGTACATAAGGAGACCAACAGAGGTCCTACATTACACCTAGCCATACCATGTTTGCAAAGCGAGTAAGATTTCGAAAGCGATCGCGGCCACGACTTCGCAGATGGATGGATGGATGGATGATTTCTATTTTAACCGCTGACAAGCCACTATGCCACGACTTCGCAGAATCGGGTTGAATACTTATGATCAACAATCTTGTCCGACATACGCGTACCTATCCTGAGGGACTGATCGAACTTCCACGAAAAAAGCAAGCCAGCTGAACTAAGCCGCTCCTAAAATCTATATAAAGAGTTCCTGTCAAGGACACTCAACATTTCTGGATCCACCTCAGTTCATACCATGTCAGGAACCGACATCGAGAAGGCCGCCCTGGGGGCTATTGACACTCAGCAAGCTCTGAAAACAACCCCCGCAGGCCCCCGCTCGCGTACCGCCAATCCCGCAACGCTGTAAGTCCCCTGTCGTTCGGTTTCAAGTGGATTAATGCGAACCCGACAGTGGCTTGTTCTCCTTCGCATCAACCACCTTCGTGTTGTCTATGTACAATGCTACCACTCGCGACATCCACCATGCCAATGTCGTCGTCGGAATGGCAATTTTCTGCGGTGGCCTCGCCCAGCTTCTCGCTGGAATGTGGGAGTTCCCCACTGGTAATGCCTTTGGTGCAGCTGGTAAGTATCTCATTACTTCTTTCTTCCTGTCCGTCTACTTTAGCCATCCTTTCCCTCGACGTCGCGACGTTGAACTTCGTCGTCGTCCTCATCGTTGGCATGGACGCAAACATTCACAAGGTTTTCCAATCATTCCATCAATTTGATCTTCTGTTGGGCTTTTGTTTTATCCAATGTTTACCCCCTTCCCACGCTAACAAGATACAACAAAGCTTTCACTTCTTATGGCGCCTTCTGGATGTCCTACGCGACTATCTTGATACCAGGCAGTGGTATTGTCGCAGCGTACGGTGACAATGCGTCTGAGCTCTCCAGCGCCCTTGGTATTTTCCTAATTTGCTGGATGTTGGTTACATTCTTCTTCTTGTGCGTAATTCTTTTTTCCGTATTTAGTATGTTTATTGATCCGCTTTCTTAGCATCGTCTCCCTCGGCAAGAACATCGCATTTATCACCCTTTTTGGTTTCCTGACGGTCACATTCGCCTGTCTGGCTGGCGGTGAGCTCGGTGCTAGTGCTGCGTACGTCTTTTCCTCCATCTTATTCCTCTAGTAACTTATGTCGTCTCGTAGATCGACCAAAGCTGGCGGTATCCTCGGTGTCATCACTGCCTTAGTTGCGTACTACATCGGTCTCTCTGAGCTCCTCGAAACCGAGGCTCACCCTCCTTTCCGTCTACCCATCGGCCACCTGCACGCCAAGAAGGATTAAAGCCCACAACAGCTGCTAATAGTTGTTTTGGACTGTGTCGTGTTCCTCACTTATTCGCAAAGTAATACGTACTCCACACGTATTACATGGTTACTCGATGTTTTTGGATGATACCCAATTCATTTTGTCTGTCGCTACACATGTATGTAAACTTCATTAATATAATGTACCAGATTGGTGAGTCATGTGAGACAAGTGGCATGACACATTCATTTCTTTGTCACTTTTCTGATGGAAACAGATTTGGGTGCCAGCAGTGTTTTAAGATATTGGAATGAGTCATGCAGATCATTGCCACCAGCGTTCACATGACAAACTTTGAAAGGTAGTTTCGCCTGATCGACGCTTTTAAAAAACGGTATATTCTGAAAGATGCATCTCAAATTCTCTGCACTGAGAACAATCAATTGTATGTGTGTTGGGGAAGGCTTGCACGACATGTGGCCTTCTGACAAAACATTACCCGAGGTCAGGCATCAAATCAAACAGCAAAAGATTTGGGATGTCCAGATGCTCTTGACGTTTCGCTGATGGAAAGTGAACTTGATTTCCCCGTACGAGGCGCTGTGTAATATGAATCCTCAAATCGACAGGATCATTGCTAAATTATGTCCCACAAAAGCAATATTAAAAACTAGCCTTATGGCGCAACTCCACCTCCTTGAAAATCTCTACACGTCGAGCAATGCGAAACCCAAGCAACTCAAACAACCGTATGCTCGGTGCATTCGTGTCACTTATTCGCGCCACAAGGTATGAAGGAGGAATACCGAGACTCTTGGATCGAATTGGTGGCGGCGTCGAGCAAAGTTGAGAAGAATTGCTGAAGTAAGAATTGGGATACCCAGTGGCGTATTCAAGCATTAGCTGGAGAGCTTCAAGAGCGAATCCTTTGCGACGAAAGGCTGCTTCTAGTCTGTATCAGTACCATGATACGAGCCTTTTTAGCAGGAACAAACTACCAGCGATCATTATCTCCATTTCAGCTTCGAATTGCCCTGTGTCCTCGCTGTCTTGAGCATGACATTCGGACGAGGCTTGTGAGCCGATTGGTATGTCACCCTTGAAAAACATATTCACATCCCCGATCATTGGCAATGCTTGAATCTCAGGGTTTGTAGGAGATAGTACTTGGGGAATGTCAAGTAGAAGCTGCTCTCCGGATGATGTTGTGCGCGACAAAACAATAAAAGTGAGCTTGTCATCGTCTAAGCGCCACTTTTCTAAATCTCCTCAGCTTATGTTCAGGGAGAAAGAAAAGTAAAAACGCACGCTGCATCTCGTACTCCTCCTGAAGAGTTAGTGGTTCACTTGCTGTCAATCGCCGTAGTTCCTCGTCCTGCATCCATGTGTGGTACTTCTGCAAGATCATGATGAAATACAGTCAAGTTGAGGTAGTAGTTCAGAAAACTGACTGGAACATGTTCCAGAAGGTACGGGACTAATACCACCTTTGAGCCAACCAATACTGTGGACTCGTTTGCCTTCATTGGAAATACTCTAAAAAGTGCTGCGTCTTGTTGCACAGCACTCTCACGTGACATAGACAAATACTGATTGCCGCGCTGTTTAGGCGCGCGCTCATTGAACTTAATTCACGAAACTGCTGTACTATGTTGACATCAAATCCTTCTAACTCTCCAAACATAGCGCGCTCTTTCTATATTCGTTTGTGGCTGAAGATCTTTTTTGCTGTGGTTTAACCCATGGAAGACGAGCAATGTCCAAAGTTGTCCCGTCGACGCGATGACGTGTTCCATTTTATAAAATTGTTCTGCGTTCGGTCGAGACCTGTCGTTTCTCGACTTAAATATTTTGTACGTCGTTACGGACAATGTGGCATAGCTTGGGTATCTGGATATGCTCACTGTTCTAGTGTCCAAGATCACCTCCATTTGCTGAATTGCGACATTTCTGATCGCCGGTCTTTGTTCTACTTCCGTGTACTGCCTTCAAAATCGTTCTGATGTTCACAGCAACCCAGTTTTTATTTGACGGTTGGTAGACAGCTCCCTAAGGTGAAGCCGAAGATATATTTGGAACATGCCGTAACTTGTTTACTAGATATCATGAAGATCACAAGGGCACTACAGCATTCAGTGCGCACCCCATGCGCTAGATGGCCTCAGCTAACTTCGTATCCCTGCTGCTGCCAGGCCTCCAAAGCGTTTCTACAAGGTACTTTGTACAACGCTGCCGATATTTGTGGAAAGGTTTCTGCTTCTTTTTCCGACGTTGTCTCTCGTCCTTGTTCAAGCTACAGCACACTGTGACTCCACCACCACAAGATTCTTCTCACGATAATCATGAAGGGAACAACCAACGATTGGGTAGATCAGACATAGGACCAGAGGAAAATACGCCGATATTTACCTCATTGCTGCCGACGGACAGATCACAATCTCGACAATCGAGTCGGCGTTCGATATCGCAACCATTCATGAGTTTGTCGAGCGGCATCTCTTTTGATGTCACTCCACCCGATGATGATGCCGCATCCGTAACCATCTCTCAATTTGAGAGGATGTCATCCAGAGGGGACTCAATGACAATCCATTCGGGGAGTGACATGTCCAGTCAGACCATCAGAGTGAACGCATCTCGAACTTCCTTAGTCCTCCCAGCCTCGCCTTCTCTTGTGCTAGGCCGCGATGATTTCGGACCTGGGGCGAGTCGGGACATAGGTTTCTCTCAGGGAATCTCAGATTATATTTACCCTCTTTTGCCGTACAAGGTACCCAGATACAAGCGTAGGAGATTCATGTAAGTATTACCTACTCTTCGATTATCATATCGCTTCACAAGAGCTTTGCAGCGAGGACAAATATGTGGAATTCGAGATTAACGCGACCCAAGACGATTTCTCTCTGTGAGTATTTAGGGTCAAATCAACCGCTTCTTCACTCAATTTTTCATCATGACAGGGGTGAGCTTCCCAATGGCTGGCAGCAAGTAACGCATCCTGAAGGCCAGCCATATTTCTACCACGCTGAGAAAGTCCGAATGCTGTATCTAGAGAAAAAGACTAATACTGACTCATCGTAGAGGATTATTACCGAATGTTGGATATGGGACCATCAAATGTTCATGATTCTCGACGATTTCATCAACCAATTCGAAGATTATATTCGGTCGCGGAACTTAACGCAGCCCAGCGATGTAGATCTCCTCCTCGAGGTAAATATAGAGGATGGTGTGAATTGGTGTGGATATTACTACGTCAGTGCATCGACGCACAGCGTGTTCTGGTTGGAGCAATTTGATATTTCGAATCACATTTCTGAAGTCAGAGGAGATATCTTATCGACACACATTAGTAAGGGATTTGTTCTTCGTCTTCTTATATATCAAGCTAATTTTCTTTATAGAGCTATACCTTGAGTACCAGTACTGGTAAGTATTTCATCGTGTTGTATTGAACGTCAGTAACGAGCGCGTATTAAAATAAGGTTTCACTGGGATTTTTTCCCCAACATTAGCAATGCCACTGACGACACCTACGACCTGGTAGCGAATACAATCGCCGACGCTCGTACAGGTACTTGATGATCAGTTCTCAGAAAGCTTTGGAGTGGCTAATATTCATCACATCTCAAGACATACAAAGCAGTCGGAATAGCACGATCAACCTGAGTAAGGAGGAGCTCAAAGAGATGGCAGAAGTTGTGGAAGGGATGAAAAGCAAGTCTGCAGCCTTCGGAAACGCTACATGTTAGTAATAATAAAGTTCTTCCAGACCGCAAGGCTTCAGCGTCTCATTGGTGCCTCGGTGTGTTCCAGGTGTAGCTGAGGTTGTTGACTATAGCTGACAAATTGTTCTCAGGACGTTTCATGCAAGTGCTAAGTACGCTGACGTATGTAGTAAATAATATCGAATGCTGATGCAGTCTTAGTGAGAGACCGGTTCCTCAACTACCACGGACAGTATGGAGCACGCCTCGATTCTTCGCTGAGCATTCATAACGACGAGGTTCTTCGGCGAACATGGCTCATCAAGATACTTTCTCCGCTTCTGTTTTCCGCGCCGAATGTACATCTACAGAACCTGAATGAGCTATGGGTTGACAAAATAACCCTCAAAGCGCGATGGGTTCGGTTTTTCATCAAGATGAACAGTCAATGGGGAGAGCATATTGTTCATGTAGGGGAGATTATTGAATAGAGCCTTATACAAGCTCACCCAAAAGGAAGGCATCAATCCTGCTCAACGCAAATGTTGCCTTCCTCGCAATCCCATCGATAGATCCTTCGAATAATGGTCCTTTGAAAAGCACTCGCACCGCAGCTCAGATTGCCTCCTATCTTTCCATTGTGTCAAGCTTTGCGAGCATGTTACTTGCGCTGATGCTAGTCCGACAACACAAAGCAAAAGAACGCGATTCTCTGCATGTTAGTGAATACGTAAGTCTCATCTTGATTCGTCAGCTTGTGTGACCATAGCTTGCTCTCCCATACTAGCATACTTATGTGAGCGCACATGCCACCTCAAAATACGGCTTCGAAGGATTGGCCATTGTGTACAGCTTACCATACGCTTTGCTGACATGGGGGTATGTTCTCTTATCCCGCATATCTGCATGCTCATGTGTTACATCTATGCATCAGCATGGCGACTTTCCTTGCAGCATTCCTGCTTATGTGCTTCGTTCGAGCCACAGTAGTCGTGCGCTTTATTGTCGCAGTTTCCACCGCGCTTATCCTCGGACTCATCCTGTGGTGTATCTGGATGTTTTGGGAAGAAACAGATGTCCATTGGAGGGAAAGAGTCAAAGCTCTGCAGAGTTGGTTTACAGAAAAGAGAGGGAGGAAGGACTTGTCAACGTCACATCAAGGCGATCATCGATACGATACCGAGTCGAAGCATGACAACAGCAGCGTGATGAATGACAATGGAACTGATCATGGCTGTGGATTGAACTCATGGCTAACATACTGGTGGCGGGATCGGGGGGGAGTTGCAATGGTGAAAGGCGAGTCACAGCTGTCAGGCGAGAACAACTTGAATGTATGATTTTGGACAAGTTCTAGCTAGATTGTTGACTCTGATTTACACCGAAAATCCATTTGTACATCTGTACGGGGGACACTCGCGAGATCCCATAGAACAAGATTTCAGCTGAATTCCCACTTGTGATTGTTGATATCAAACTTAGGCGTGAGAAAAAAGACAACCCACGAACTGTCCCCCAAATCGCTTCACTATATCTATAGATATACCCACTTCCATCCAGTTATTTACGTTGAAATTATCATTCAAGTAGGACATGCCCCACTCACGATCAGGAGACGAGGCTTCCGAATGACTCAACGATCATGAGTGAAGGTTCAGCAATGGCTTTTCAGGTCGCAGAGGTATGTGGCATCAACGTCTGCCTGAGAACAGACTACCTAAACAGACCTCTGAACCCTCGACCTCTTAGACGAATCATAGATATGATGCGAAAATGTTCAAATATACTGACTCACATGTAAAATGCATTCTTACGCAAAGAATTTGAGAACAGTATCGTCAATCAGTAGAGGGCATGTAACTTCCTCGCCAAGTTGAGTACAGCCAGTTGGTTTGCCTAGAGAGTGTGCAAAATCATGACATGGATTTCGCCAAGCTGTCGGATCGCGTCAAGAGGTATCCTACAGGATCTTTTGCCCCAGGATATTCGACATATGCATTTGGTTCGTGGTATCGCTGCAGAGTGGTTTTACATTTCAGTTTAATTCGACTCGTCTCGCGTTCAACGGAAAACGCTTCTATAATATCCGGGTGAACGTGGTGATGAACTATGTGTGGCCAAAGTTTGGCGAGACGATGAGTGTGATGTAAAGATGGTTGTCGATGGTGATGGAATCAATGGTTGCGCGTCGAGACATGGTATTAAAACTGAACGTTTGATGGCCTATTATTCAAGTAATCTCTAAATGAGCGCGATCGGGGAGAGAGACCACTTCCTGGCTCCACAAATGAGCGAGAACTGGAGTCAATGCTTGTACAACATGGGTGGGGATGAGTACAGGCTGGGAGGCAGTAAATTTGGACATTTCTGACAATTCTGGTTGTACGTTGACAAGCATGGGGCCAGAACCAGAGTTATCATTCAGGAAACTCAGCAAGAAACATAGAATTTTCCCTGCAAGATGCTCCTAGGTGCTCCCCATTGCGAGGATAACTGAGGGGAAGATGTATCCACTATCGACACATGTCTTGGATACTATTCATAGTCAGAACAGCTGGATAACCACAGATAAGTGGCTATCTGCGTAGTCACGTCAAGCCGGAGAATGTCATTCAATAAGTCTAGACACACTTGGTCTGAATTGGGCTTCAATCCGCCATTCCCAAATCCTCTGGTTGCTTAAGAGGGCACCCATCGTCAGTACCAAGGTATCAAATGGTCAATGATAATGCACTGATGGTGGTTAAATCCGGCACATGTTAGCAGGTAGAGGGCAAGTTGAGCGATAACAACGAATAATGAGCCACAAGGATACCGTGGAGCAAGCATCACTTGTCAGATCATGTACAGGTGTGACATGCGTGACAACGGACAAAATAACCTGCACATCATCATCCTACTTTTGAAAGCTGTTGGCCCTTGATGCAGATGGATGATCATATCTTAAATAGCTTCAGCGCTCTGGACTTACTTGGTGGCATTATCCATCCCCTCATTATTCAAAATGACCAGCTCTTGTACAAGAGCTACATCCAATGTTTGATATCATGCACCAATCGGCTGTCCTCCTTTGCACTGTCTTGAGCAACTACTCTCAGGCTGGTTACGTAAATACAGAGTCCTCCAAATATAGTTGGCGAAGGTCTTGCGACATGCTGTAGGCGCCTATCACACAGTCATAGGTGTAAAGTATAAAGACCACAGATGTACGGGTAGCGCCCAAAATAAATTGACTATCCACGAGCTAGATGGCCCCGTTGAGCCTCCTTGTGCTGTTGTTACGAGCCGTACCCAGCGCCTCGGTCAAGTGTCTTGTATCACGTTGCCGTACTTTGTGGAAGATCCTTTGGCGCTTGTTACAACGTTGTGCCTTGTTTTTATCTGAGCGACAGCGTTCTGGAACGTCACCACCGCAAAGTGATTTGTACAAGACGCTTGAAGAGAATAAACAGCGATGCAGCAGAGCAGAAGTTGGGCCAGCAGGCAGTACACAGATACTCGCCTCATTGCTACCGACGGACAGATTACAACTTCCACCACTCATGATCTCCTCGAGTGGCATCTTTTTGAATGTCATCCCACCAGATGATGATGCAGCATCCGTAACCATCTCTCAATTTGAGAGGATGTCATCCAGAGGGGACTCAATGACAATCCATTCGGGGAACGACATGTCCAGTCAGACTATCAAGGTGCTTTCATCTGGAGTGAACGCATCTCGAACTTCCTTAGTCCTCCCAGCCTCGCCTTCTCTTGTGCCAGGCCGCGGTGATTTCGGACCTGGGGCGAGTGGGGACACTTTCTCTCAGGGAATCTCAGATAAAATTTACCCCCTTTTGCCGTACAAGATACCCAGATACAAGCGTAGGAGATTCATGTGAGTATTACCTGCTCTTCAATCATCGTATCGCTTCGCAACGAGCTTTGCAGTGAGGACAAAAGTGTGGAGTTCGAGATTAATGCGAACCAAGACGATTTTTCTCTGTGAGTATTTAGGGTCGAATCAACCGCTTCTTCACTCAAATTTCACGGCAGGGGTGAGCTTCCCAAGGGCTGGGAACAAATGACCCATCCTGAAGGTCAGCCATATTTCTACCACGCTGAGAAAGTACGAAAGCTATACTTAGAGAAAATGGCTAGTGCTGACCCATCGTAGAGGATTATTACCGAATGTTGGATATGGGACCATGAAATGTTCGAAAGACTCAGTGGTTTCATTGGTCAATTCGAAGACTTCACTCGGTCACGGAACTTGACGCAGCCCAGCGATGTACATCTCTTAGTCGAGGTGAACATAGAGGATGGTGTGAATTGGTGTGGATATTACTACGTTAGTGCATCGACTCACAGCGTGTTCTGGTTGGAGCGTTATGATATTTCAAATCACGTTTCTGAAGTCAGAGGAGATATCTCATTGACACACATTAGTAAGGATCTGTTCTTCGTCTTCGTATATATCAAGCTAATTTTCTTTATAGAGCTGTACCTTGAGTACCAGTACTGGTAAGTATTTCATCGTGTTGTATTGAACGTCAGTAACGAGCGCGTATTAAAATAAGGTTTCACTGGGATTTTTTCCCCAACATTAGCAATGCCACTGACGACACCTACGACCTGGTAGCGAATACAATCGCCGACGCTCGTACAGGTACTTGATGATCAGTTCTCAGGAAGCTTTGGAGTGGCTAACACTCATTACATCTCAGACGTACAGAGCAGTCGGAATAGCACAATCAACCTGAGTAAGGAGGAGCTCAAAGAGATGGCAGAAGTTGTGGAAGGGATGAAAAGCAAGTCCGCAGCCTTCGGAAACGCTACATGTTATAATAATAAAGTTCTCCCAGACCGCAAGGCTTCAGCGTCTCATTGGTGCCTCGGTATGTTCCAGGTGTAGCTGAGGTTGCTGACTATAGCTGACAAATTGTTCTCAGGACGTTTCATGCAAGTGCTAAGTACGCTGACGTATGTAGTAAATAATATCGAATGCTGATGCAGTCTTAGTGAGAGACCGGTTCATCAACTACCACGGACAGTATGGAGCACGCCTCGATTCTTCGCTCAGCATTCATAACGACGAGGTTCGTGGGCCGACATGGCTCATCAAGATATTTTCTCCGTTTCTGCTTTTCGCGCCGAACCTACATCTGCAAAGGTTGAACGAGCTTTGGGTGGACAAAATAACTATCAGAACGCGATGGGTGAAATATTACGTTGACATGAATGAGCAGTGGGGAGAGCACATTTTCCATGTACGTGGATAATTTGAATTTCAGGAGCACCTTGTCAACTGATTGCGAACAAGGCATCCATTCTACTCACTGCGAATGTAGCATTTCTTTCCATTCCTTCCAACGACCCGTCGAACGACACCACTGTTCTTAAGAGTGCTCGCACAGGTGCACAAATTTCGAGTTATCTTTCGACTGTGACTAGTTTTTCGAGCATGCTACTTGGATTGATGTTGGTCCTGAAACACAGAGCTAAAGAACGTGATATCTCGGAACGAAAACTGGACGTAAACGAACATGTAAGTTGACTAGTTTTTTTTTTCCAATTCTAGTAGTTTATTTCTCGTCAGCATAATTACCTGCACGAACATGTTAGTCCAAAACATGGATTTGAGGGACTCGCCATTATGTATAGTTTGCCATTCGCATTGCTTACATGGGGGTATGTTTTCTCATATTTCATATGATAATCTTCTCATGTATTGCTTATACACGTCAGCATAGTGACCTTCTTCGTCGCGTTTCTACTTATGTGTCTCGTGAAGTCAACAACAGGCGTGCGGTCTGTCGTCGCAATTGCCACAGCTCTAGTCTGCGGACTTATCCTATGGTGTATCTGGATGTTCTGGAACGGAGTTATCTGTATGCTCTGGAATGAAACAACAATCCAGTGCCGCAAGATATTCAGGCTGACTACCAGCGGCAAGAATGGACAAGAAGGGGATTCAGAATTAACACCAAATCAAGACAATCATCAAGTCGGGGGCGAGTCAAGGGACGATAACGCCGAGAGGAACGAAAATAGGTCAATTAATAGAACTGGATCAACACAACAATCTGTCAGAAGCACTTTTCACGGATGGATGGTGCCTGTAAAGTCTTTTTTGCGTGGTCGGTGGGGAGTTCCATCGTTGCAAGGCAACGCAACTTCGACAGGCAACAATACTCCTCTGTCTCCTGTATGATTCCGCATTCCTCAGTGCCAGACAGATGAAGCCAACAGGTCCCTGATGACCCACAAATTTGCAGAGCAGACGCTGGAAGGAAACCTCCCCACGATATTCCATAAAAATTCTGTATTTTTTTTTTATATGTAGTTAGGTAATATGGTCTAGATTTCGAGAAGAAAAAGTAGAGCCTATTGTATATCATAATGTCCAAAAGAGTTGCCAGTCTCTCCGCTAAAGATGTCACTAGCAAGTGGCTCAACACCCAAAGCACGCTAGGATGCCAATCAATAGGAGCTGGTAGCTTTGATCTGGCACTAAAATCTTGTCGCTGACTTTTTGGATGCCCTATTATATCAAGGCATTTATACAATCTATGGGAAGAAAACGAAATACATGAATGCCTATGAGTACATGGTTCACGACCAAAAAAAATTCGAACATGTATGGAAAATCGATTACGTTCAGTCGAAAGCTACTGGAGTTTGATATGATATTTCTGTGGAAAATCATAATCTTTTGAGGGAGAGACAGCACTTCAAAATTTGGGGGTCCGAACTGTCTGTTTTTTTGGCACTGTAATGGTTTGACAAATGCCTCGTCCAACACCTGTAACGCTGTCGTGCATTAACTCCTTGGTATAACATAATGACTTTGGTTTGTTTTTACTTCAGTATAACCTGAATTAGTGCAAAATGGAGGTCTGCGGTAAAAAATGCTCATTCATGACAAACATTCTGATGGTATTACTCGTAGCTATCACTACTGTTAATCCTTAATCTTTCAGCCTACGTCATGGTTAGCAAGCCTACTAATACACGACGCGCAGCGTCAAAAAGAGGAGAATAGATAATACAGCGGTAGATGATAAAATCTCTATGCATGGAGTCATCGTAACGGAGGCGTAGATAGTCGAGGAAAGAACATCAAGAACGTCAGAAGGGGGTAGCACGATTGGCAATAAGGCCACGCATGATACGAGAGAAATGTCGGCGGCGGATGGCAGTGGAAGTAGGAGCGGGAGCACTAGAGGAAGAAACCTTCCTTGTGAGCTTGCATGTGCCACTGCTCTTCGTCGAAGTCGCAGTCCGAGCGGAGGTGGTGGCAGTCCCAGAGGCAGAGGTGCTAGCAGTGGGTGAGACACCGGAAGAAGAGGAGCCAGAGATGAAGGCGGCGACGGGAGGGCCAGGGAATATGTAATTGGAACTAGGGTTGTAGACATCAGAATCGAAGATGCCAGGATCGTTGTCTTTGTAGGCACCAGGGAAACTGACGAGATCCTTATCGGTGGGTACACCAGTCTGGCTACCACCGATGGTGAACTGCGAGCAGGAAGGATAGAACTCCGCGCCGCCGAAGGAGTTTGCGAGATGAAGAGCAATGATCTCATGGCGGATCAGGTAGTTACCAGGGGCGAGGTTCGACGGGAGGGTCACAGTTGAGGGTTGGCCAGCCACTGAAAGCATAAAGATGAAAAGGATTCTTATGACAAAGATGTACAGATACTTACTGATGTCAGCCTGGATCCAGTGAGCACTATCACCGTCCTTACGACCTTGTTGTTCAATTTTGAACCACTTTGCTGTGGTGGAATCAAACTTGTCACAAGTTGTGCTTCCGCAAGAAGCCATGTATGTCATGATTGGACCAGTGTCATGGGGCCACTGAACCACCAGTCAGAGAACGGAATTCGAAGGAAGACACAACTCACGTTCGAACCGTCTCCGGCGTCCCAAACAAATTCGAGCTTGCTACCAGGCATGGCATTGCCGATATCTGCCGCAGGATGAGGAGATCCCTGACCGCAGTTAATGAATGGGTTAGAGGTACCCTTCACAGGGGACGTGGTGCTGATCAAGCGAATAATGGAAGGGTCTTCCTTGCCGTTCGGAACGTTTCCTTTGAAAACTTTGCCGTCGACAGTGATTCGGGAAACAAAGCCATGTGCCAGCGCAGAGGTTGCGAAGGCAACAGGGAAGAGTATTGAGGATGCGAACTTCATTTTCGCTTGTGGGTGGGTTAATGAAGCGTGGGGTGGAACAAAAAGGGCTGGAAAAATCAAGGAACGGGGAGGGGAACCTGTGTCGTCGCTCAGCGGCGTGTCGCTCCTAACTGGGAAAGAAGGTAGTCTTTTAGATGGTTGTTCGGAGTGACCAGCTGAGGGTTTATATAGGTCCGGGGTTGTTGAAGGAGTGCCATTGTTGGCCCTTTACCTTTTCTTTTATTGTCTGTCACAAAGTCTGTCAAATGAAGGGTGGCCACAACACGCGTGCCTGACTACTAAACCAACAATTCTAGAATTTCTTTTTTGGCAATAGTACAATAGACAACTCTCGCATTGTTTTCTCTGGGTACAAGCTCTTTATGACCAATGTTTCCACTGTTCATCCTCCCCCCGGGCAGGCGGAAACCTTTTTGTCATGATTTTCAACACTGTCAAGAACATCGAATTCCAGTGAAGGCCCGACACCGGCCGGTCCGGCTATATATGCGAACATCCCCACAATTGATTCATGAGGCGGTCCGCGAAACTGGTTGGGAACCAATCGGTGCAAAGCTGCTCCTGCTCATGGTACACACGTTTCTTCCCACTGATCGTCCCTTTATCACTTCTGCTGTCATGGTCGGAAAATTCCCTCAGCCTTCTTACTGTCTTAATCGGGCCTGATTAGATAGACGCTAATCGGATCAGACCCTCAGAATTCTGTATCAAGTTGTTGTCGTTGGTTCCATTGTACGCCGACATTGTATTTCTTGACAACAGCTTCTCTAATTGTTTATAACGGACATCCCTCGACCTTCAACTCCATATGGTGCGATTTATGGAGAGACGACGTGCAAGCGCAGGGGAATAGCGACGGACAGGAAACTGTGTGCGAAGAGACGAGAAAAAGCGCGTCAGGATGTAGCATGCTCTGAGTGATTTGATGCGTCGTCAGACACAATTGACTAAGAACACTTGTCATTGAGCTCAATCCCAAAAGTTGATGAATTCCATTGACAAAAAAACAATCAAGGCAGGTTGACATCAAGAGAGAAGCCCACAAATGGTTTCGACCATGCAACAGGTATACCCCGGATTAGGGCATGGGCTGAGGCGCCACCGTCCAACAAGAGACAATGCTCCTGGGCTCACCCTAGAACACCCCACTAAGCCTCAAGGTATTCAAAAAAGGAAACCACTCACTCATCCTGTCTCCATTAGCTGCAGCCACACTCCCCACCAACCAACTCCTCAGTGTACCAGGCTTGTTTGTGCCTTCTCAACCCTCTCCTGCACCTCTGCTGTGCCTGGGGTTCCCACCAACTCCTCACCAGTCCCCTGCTCCAATCGGGCCTGGAGTCCAACCACCTCATCCTGCAAGGCCACTTGGGCTGCCACCTGCTCATTCTGGGCCAACGTTGCTGCATCCCTCTTCCCCTGTGCTGCTTCCCAATCCTGCTGCTCCCTCTGCACCTCATCCAGGAGCTCCCACACTCAAGCCAGGAGGTGCGGCTCCTGGGCCTTGATCTCTGCCAGCATCTAAGAAAGTTCTTCATCCTCCTCACCCTCCCTTGGCTCGGGAACCCCCACTGGCAGGGGGTGTCCAGACCATGGGGAGAAGACCCAACTACCTGACCCCAACGGCTCTGGATGCCCCTGCCTGCGCTTCAAAGGGGGGGGGGGTAACTCTTCCAATGAGCTTGGACATGCCCTACCCTTCCCCTTGTCCACATGGGGGAACTCTGACGGCAACAATAATGAACTGCACACAGTTTGACAGGCCTTACCTGGCCATTGTGCCTCCCTGCCCCTCAATGCACTGCCCTCCTCCACACCCCCCCTCAACAACCCTGGAACCAGCCCACCCACTGGCCTCCAAACCCAGGGCCCTGGGATCCTGCCCAACTGCCCCAACACCCACACCACATCCCATCGCTGCTTCTGACTCATTGCATATGCCTGCCATGCCCAGGCCACCATACATTATTTGTGATGGGTCTGACATGCAACACAGATTGATTGGTCATGCTGGGACCCCGCTACTGGCTCCTTGAACTTGCACGCCACCCTGCAGTGCACACACAACACACACTTGGGAAGGTCAGCGAGCACCACAAAGACAACCCCCACCCACTCACCAGACCTGCATTCTGACACCACACATGAGTGGGAGGACCCCAGGCCTGCCCCTGCGCTGCTGCAAACTCCTCCAGAGTAAGCTGCTCCTGGAGTATGCACTGCCCCAGGGGCACTGGCCAGACCTCACCCACACCCAGGCCAGATTGATCTTGCAAGGGGAGCATCAGCTGTGAGGAGGATGCTGCTGGTGAAGGAGTTGGAGAGGGAGGAACTGGAATGGGAGGAGGAGAACTTGAGCAACATACAGGATAAGCCAACACAGCAGGAAGACTACAACTACTTATGACGCTGCACCATCTCCTTGA
Source organism: Termitomyces sp. T70a (assembly GCA_017657195.1). NCBI lineage: Eukaryota > Fungi > Basidiomycota > Agaricomycetes > Agaricales > Lyophyllaceae > Termitomyces > Termitomyces sp. T70a. The sequence goes on from JAGGAT010000380.1 coordinate 22,562, forward strand.
TCATCCATTGAGTCCGGTGCCATTCATACTCAGCCCAATGTCAATCATAGGCCTCCCACATAGCCACGGAGTTCTTGCCAGTGGAAGGAGAGGTAGGGGAACATGAGGGTGATGACACATGTGACATGGGAAAAAGACAAAGAGGAACTTCAATTTTTTTCTCTTCTTTTTACCCTTGCTCCCTGACCACCCCCTTTGATGGCATCAAGCTTCTAGTTTGCTTCTGAATCCCACAAAGAAGATGCACTGCCACCAGTCCCACTTCGTAGGGACTCAGCATTGAGGGGGGGGTGATGTCACAACCTGCACCAACCCCAGGCCCTGGGCACTCACCAGGCCAACCCAACAACCCTGGAACACCCATCAACTGCTGGACCCTTGCCAACAGTCCAAGAGACACTGTAAGGGCAACCTCCAGAAGTCATGGCTAATCACACAACTAGCAGAGGGGAATTCAAAGTATATTAGAAGATAAGTATAACAAGATAATAAGTAGTTAATCACCTGGCAGAGGGGAATCCAAAGAGAACAAGTCTAAGGTTCCCCTTGCCAGAGTCCAAAAAAATAAACATAAGTCACATGCTGGGTGGCTATGCCTTGCCCAATGCATCAACAGAGGCACAGCCACCAACTGATCTGGGCCAAAGTAAGTAAATCAATAGGTAAAATAATCAATAAGTGCTTGGTGGCTGTGCTCTGCCTGACACATTGATGGGGCACAGCCACTGGCTACTCCAGACTAAAATGAGTAAGTAAGGCAGCAGAAGGAATGTAACATAAGGAAGGAAGGAAAAGGAGAAAAGGGTGTGAAAAGGGTGTCCCCTGACAGACACCCCTGACACACCGGCCATCAATCCTGGCACCCTGGCACATCACCTAGCAGCTGCCTTGCACCTAACTTCCTCAATAGACCTGCCCACTTGGCTGACCAACCCCGACCATCCACCAATCACCTGACCTCCCACACAATCACCCCAAACATCCCACACAATCACCTCTGGAACTTCTTCCACCGCTATTCAGCACCTCAGATGCATGGCTCTGCACCCCAACTCTGATCAACACCCCCAGGACTGAACCTCCCTGAAACAACCCTGGACCTCCCTATTTAAGCCCATAGGTAGCACCCCGTTACAGTAGCCTTGATATTATCTTTGCCATTACTCTGTCATACTACCATTCCATGCAAATCTATCTGTCTAACTTGTCTGTCAATCTACTTCTTTTCTCTCCAAGTCTCCTAGTCTTTCTAAGTCTATCTCTCTCTCTCTCTTTGTCTCAGTCTCCCAGTCTTTGTCTCAGTCTCTCAGCCTTCTCCTTTTCCCCCATACACTCCTCTTTCCACCCCCCTCATTCCCAGACTCAGCCTAGAACCTCGACTCCCTCTCACCTATCTTCTGGTACTCTGTGCACCTCTGGAGCACCCTACACCCCTCGGACTCCTTCCAGAACCCCCATTCTTGCCTGGGACTGTCCCTTTGAATGTTGAGTCTGCTTAGTAAGGATCTGCTTGCAGTTGGAAGCCTCTGTAGTCAGCAGAACCTGACACTTACAGCAATGTTCTAAAATCTAGAATAGATCGAGGTTTTCACTTTTAGTGAACTATGTGTATCAAAGAAGATGGCACTTCAGGAAATGTAGTGTGTTTCCTGAGAAAAAGGTGTCAGAAATATGTTTTTTGATTTCTGGCACCTTTTTCTCAAGAAACATGCTAAATATTGTGTCATGAAATTTCAGGAAATATTTAAAATATTTTCTTGCATAAAATAATAAGTTTTCTGGTATTTATCTTAAGAAATAATGATAAAAATAGTTGAAATGTTCTCGATTATTTTCTTGAGAAACATGTAATGTATTTCAGCATGTGTTTCTAAAAAAACCTTTGTTGTGTTCATGTATTGTATCTAAAGAAAAACTCTTTGTTCTACTTGAGAAACATGTGGCAGTATATTTTAAGATATTTCTTAAGGAACACGCAATAGAAAAATGTAACAATTTTCTATGGAAACAATGTACAGATACACATGTTGCATTGCTCAGTGCATTGCTCAGCATGTGATCATTAATTCGCTCATCTTCCGTACTCCTGCTTGTACATATCTCTTCCTATTGCTACAACAACTTGAAACTTTTATTGCAATAACTTCCTTTGTGAAGATGACATTAAACTGTCTGAGTGACCTCCTGAACAAGATTCTTTTGAAGGCTTTCAAGAGACTCAATGACCTTGCCTTGCACCATCTTGTGCAGACAGACCAGAAACTTTGACAAGTCATCAAGGCAGGTATCCACGGGGAACATTTATCCTATTTGCAATCTTTGGTAGACGCAGGGACCCTATCTCTTGATGTACATACAGTTCAAGGCCTTCTTCAACAAAAGCTGATGTTCATGCCAGAAATAAGACTCATTCTTCACTACACACCTCAACTCTTCAAAAATTTAAAGGCTTTACAAACTCTCCTGTTTTGCCTCAAACGAGTCACAATGCCATTGGCCACCTCAAACCCTTCTTCTCACAAAAATTACTCCCCAACCTTGACCAATATCTCACTCATTTCCTCAAACTGCCTTCTGCCTTTTCAAACCTGCAGATGATTACTATGGCTACAGGCCACATTGGTAGCTTCTGCATCCTTGATTATGAGATGCATCAATTCAATACTGTCCCATGTTATATCATGGTGCATAGATGCAAAGTTGCGCTAAACCTACGTTTTGTATCTGACACAAGACTCTATGGTCTGAATACATGGCTAAGATCCATCCATATGCAGTGGGAACAGAAGTTCTAGAGGAGATACCAAACATTGCCAAGCTAGAGGTCTCTGTCAATATTCCCCTAGACCACAATACTCTCATCAATCTGCTCAAGTTTTTCCCAATGTTTCCATCACTCAAGCATTTAATGTTCTCCAGATCTTTTTGGAATGCCAAGTCTAATCCAGATGCAATACAACAGGCAATTTGGATGTTGTTACTTGAGCTAGAGACTATTGATGATCAAAAAAGGCCACCAGAAGTTGAGCAGAGCCAGGGTTTATGTTAAGAGATTGAGGTCTCCTTTGGATGGGAAATAGATGCAATTGGCTCCAATTTCTGCTAGCGGCTTCCTTGTAACAGAACTTGGATCACTAGTATGAAACAAAATGTTGAAAGATTGAGGTCTCCTAAACTTGAGATGAACCGGTATAATCACCCTGCTCATAAACACCAGTAAGAGAAAGTGTATAAGTCCTATACAAAGAGAGTATTGATAAAGATGGAAACAAATAAAGTACCATAGACTACAGAAGTCAAAATTGTCAGAACAAATATAGTCCTGCCAATTGAGCTTCAATAGTAATACTTGATTCTCAAAATTAACATAAATAATCATAATAGCAGGCAGAAAACTCACAAAATGTTTATTGATATCAAATCCCATAAATTAATGGAGCGTGTTTGGGCATTGACAGCATGATGGGCATTGAGAGATGTATAGAAGGGGGACTACTAGTGTTAGGCCCAGAGAAATAGCTTGTGGTAAATTGAGAAACAGAAAAGAATTAGAAGCTTAAATGGATAGACTCATGCAAAATGACAAAAGGAATAATCTTTCACCATGAATTACACTACACGATCCCCAATGTTCAGTACAATTGACTAGTTTTTCCTTCCCTTGTTTGTTTTGTCCACCTGTGGTACATGAGAAAACTGAAGAAATATAATGCAAAAAGAGAACTGACCTTCCAGCAATCATGCCTGTCATAGATCCCCTCCTCCCCATTGATCTCCCTAATCACCTTCACACTCTGAGAGACCCAGACACACTTGATTCAGTCAGTACATTTGTTCACCTTTAATTGACTGAAGTATTACTCACCGCTGGCAAGGTGTTCATGAATATCCCATCACTTTGAGTTCCCTTCAAAAGTACACCCCCTCATGCTTCTCCCACAAATGAGTTACAAACTTTGCAGTGCAAACATCTGTGCCAGATTGGATGAACACATTGGTGTTGCACTGGAGGGAGGCCTAAAATTGGATTAAAAGATACCCAAAACAAAAGACCATACACGAATCCATTGGCTCTTCTCCAGCTCAAGGATGGGGTACCCTTTGAGTTGAGACTTTCTCAGGTGAAGGATGGGGCAGTTCATTGGGATTTTGAAGGACTTGGCTTGCCTTGGCATATTGACAGTGTAGACAATGCTAGAGAAGCATTGAGTAAGTCAAAAAGAAGGAAATAGAATGACTTACTTGTCAGAGATGGTGGTGCAAGTGAACAAGACAAGACGTTCAAGGAACCAGATGCCTTAAATACAATAGAGCAATTAAGCCTTCTGAAAAATGAGAACTTGGGATATTATCCCAGAGCTCAGACAATCATAAGAGTGAGTTTGGGTGAACTCAGAAGTCATAAGAAAGGGATAGAGCTTGGGTGAGCCCAGAGGTCATCAATGGTGGTGTTTAACACACAGAGAGACTGTGTTGTTCCCAAGGCACCTTACAGGTGTACATCAAGCCCCATGCCTTAAGGTCACTCAACAAAGGAGGAAATTTGAGAGTTGGGGTTTCCAAACCCAAAACTTGACAAGAAGTGAGTGAGTTTGGGTGAACCCAGAACTCATGAGAAAGGATAGAGCTTGGGGGAACTGAGCTCATCAATAGTCATGTTTACAAGTCCAGTCCTACTTCAAAGGAGTTTGGTGATCATGAAATCATGGAAAACACAATGAGCATCAAGCGAGTGGGTGTGATCTGCAAGCAATATAATAGAAAGAGATTTTCAAGGTAGCATCATGTTGACACAGTCACCTTAGTCCATCAAGGCTACAAGACATTCTTAAGATCGCTCAGCACAACAGGAGTGTGCAAGTTTGAGTTGAGCCCAGAACTTGAGCCAAGTGAGTGAGTTTGGGTTGGACCCAGAACTTCAGAGGAAGTGATAGACTTTAAGTGAGCCCAGAACTCATAAGGAAGTGGATGAGCTTGGGTGAACCCAAAACTTGTGAGGAATAGACAGAGCTTGGACAAACCCAGAGCTCATGGCATGGTTGTGTTCAAAAAGTACAGGTCTGGTGTTTGATGCTTACATAACCCATCATGGGAATGCAATTAGCAATAATTGAAATCATAGATAAGATTAAGCATGAGCACATCGAGCAACAAAGACTACATTTTTGTAGGAACAATGGTGGAGTATCAGAAATGAAATTAATTTATTTGAGAGCCAAATGTCTATAATAGTAATGAGTTCTGTAACTGACAGACAGTAAGTGCAAACAAGACTACTATCATCTGCCAGACTACATGTATCTAGACTTGGTGCCGCTAGTTATTTAGATCTGATTAACATAAAGAGACTAGATTAAAATGAATGAGTGTATTGATTTTGAGCCCAGAGAAAATACAAACACATCTCAATGAGATAACCACCCAGTTGTCCTTCCATTTCAACCTTGCTCTGTGAGCTTCAATGTCCAAAATTATCACAGCTCTAAGCCATGGATCCAATTCAGTACTCCAAATGCTTGCTCCTAATTCCCGGTATTACAAGTAAAGGTCAAAAGAGAATGAAGTTGAGGGCTTCAGATGATACCCAACAATGCATGTGCCATGAAGAGTTTGATTGTCCCTCCCTGCAGGAAATTTTAGAATATTCTCAAACATAAATGGGGCAGAAACATCTCACAAGAAGACAAAATTGTTGCCCTTGTGCTTCTCACAAGAGGTGTATGACAAGCTGAAGTGATGGATTTGAGATTTAATGACTGCTTTTAGAGGAATTTTGTGATACAGCTTGGCATGTTGAATTGCTAGACCATATCCTTCAGAAAGTGGGGCTAATTTACCTTCTAGAGTATTGTTGTCATCATTGTTTATCTTGGTTGTGTGGAAAGAAATGAGGTTAAAAACATTGTCCTCTTCAGTTGCCAGGATCCCACAAATCTGTGGTCAAACAAGGGTCTGGAACATAGACTCACATTCTTTGATGATGTTGGGGCAGGCCTGTTTAAGAAAGAGCCCTCTTAAACTAGATGTCCAATGCCAAGCATGCACAATTGTCTCTTCATATTCACCTAAACTATGGATTATTAATCAAAGCCAAATGTATATGTTGGTCTTACCTTTTTTGTAATTTGTTGACATTTGCTGCAATTGCCCAATTGCACGCTCAAAAGGAAAGGCCCACCAGCCTGAAGCAGGACCAAATAATACAAGGAAATCAGGAATATGGAAGGCCATGTGATGATTGGGGACACATTCACAGAATGGGAAGAGGCAAGCAAGCTCTTTTTGATACTCAGTTATGAGCTCCAAATAGCGTGCTCTATGATTTGTGCTAGTCACTTGAGAAGTCACCACTTGGACAGCCCAAAAAAGCAGCATTGTCAGATGCAGGAGATTTTTCTTTTGTTTGTCACCATCTCACCATAAGCAGGTCAAGGATATGGGGAGATTTACACAGCTGACCATCTGCCATTGATCTGCTTTGAGCTTGGGCCCACCTGATAAGAGAGTTGTTGGGATCAAAGTCACCTAGGAAGGTCTGATAATATCCTCAAGGTCAGCCTAGATAGTCTCCATTCCATCTTCTGAGAAGATTTCCCCATGAAACAATGTGACATCGTGTTCTGGCTGCTGAAGTTGCTAGTAAAACAATCTAAGTCAATGTTGTTCATATACATTGACTGATTTATACATACCCAGAGAAGGATTGCACAAGCATAGTCCTCTCTAATCCCTTTATCTCCCTACAATAGTTGAATACCTAATCCTGTTGCCATACAGACCAGGGCTCCTTTGCACAAATTTCTCCATCTCTTAACTGCTTTATCAAAAGCTGGGCCTTCAGCGCTGAAATTGATAGGCCATTGAAGCCACCAGTGAAACATATATACATCATTGAAAATCTTTGGCTCATTCTCTGAATCTGGCTCAGGGTTGGCTTTGTTGTACTAGATGTTCACCACAGTCAACTTTGTTGGAGCTCCCTTCTTGGTCTTGCACTTCTTATTGTTGGGGTCATAACCAAGGATGTTCTGGAAGTGCTCTTTGATCAACCTGAGAAGGGGATTATGCATAACATCGACGACAAGGTATGTTGATGCCTTGTAGTACAGTGTAGTACTTGGTTAGAGTATTACTATAGTTCTGGGGCTTTCTTGATAGCTAGACAATCTACTCAATTCCACACTGTGCTTGATGATAACTTGAAGTTGAGGTTGAGGTGCTTTCCAAAATATGACTATTCTGAAATGCAGAGGTTTTCAACAAACTCCAGCCTAAGTGATTCACTCACTGGGAATCACCAAGCCTTTGCCTATTCATTGCCTGTCTAAATGCTACTTTATCTATCCTATTTATACCTATTCCCTAGTGCACAGACCACCCTTGTCACCTGACTTCTGTCTCAAACCTTCCAGCATTTCTAACCTGATTTGTTATCCCACTTCCCATTTTGGGATGCCTGTCTTGATGCCACCATTTGATTGTACCCTTTTATTGATCCCTCCTTTGTATTCCATTCATTCATCATCCTCCATTCATTCCTCCTTTGCATTCCATTCATTCTCCCCATTCATCTCTGCATTCCAGTCTTGTTATTATCAAACCAGATCTATCCTGCATTTTGCATTTTTGGATCTGTATCTATCCAGATTGATGACAGCCATTCAGATTGATGATAGCATGATCCCTCCTCTTTGTATCCCATGCTTCCCCTCCTTTTCCATAGCAGTAACTTAGACTATTATTGATTGTATTGACATTTACTGGTCCTCTTTCTAGTCTGTTCTGTTTTTCTTCTGGTGACAGGAGATGTTACTTTTGGAACTTGTTGTACCATTATGAGATCACAAATTATGAGAACAATGGCACACAGAATCAGTCAACTATAAGGGAAGTCGATGGTCTGGCTAAAGGCAACACCTGACCAGAGATCCAAGAATTCATTGACAATGGGGTGCAAGTATGGATTCATTCCATCCAGTTGGGCCTCAGGTTCCTTAGGGCCAGGAATGATGTGGATAAACATGTTCTCTGGTTTATGCCATTCCTTGATAGGTAAATTCAAGCATGCAATGCATATCATGCCAATAGAGATCTTCTTTCCAGCTTGTTTGTTGCCCAAAGGGTTGAAGAAATCCACACTGAGTGAGAAAAGGTAATGACCAGCATTTTCACCTCCATAGATGCTAAAGTGAGATTTTCCATTGGGGCCTTTGAAATTTTGGATGGCAGAACCTTGAAAGATGTCCCTTAGTATTCCATCAGAAGGCATTTCCATCCACTTCCAAGCTGAATTCATCTTCTTCTCATATGATTCTTGCGAGAGTAGCCTGGCAAACCAAACTTTAAAGTCAAATACAACATAAGGCTGGATGGGAACATAGATGTCCAGTTGGTGGGTTTCTATTGACTTAGGACAAATGAGCAATTCTTTGCAGAGAACACCATGCCAAATGGTGTTACACTGTAAAGGGTAGACAGGTACTTTGCTGGTATTTCCTGCTTTATTGTCAGGGAATTTGGGCCTGTAAATTGCATAACACTTTGGACAGGAAGTGTAAACCAAGGACTTTCCCTCTATGTGAAAAGGTTTCATAGCAGTGCAAATATCAATAGGAAATTTATCAAGAATGGCAGCAATGGGACACGAAATAGATAGGAGAAAGGAAAAAGTGGCAGTTATGATTTTAGTGCACATCTGGAATATCCAGACAGTTCTCCTATGAGGAAGGCATAGGACAATATGGCAGACGGCAATCATGAAGACCACAAGTTGGAGGAAAGGTACCACTTTGCTAAAGCTGAAGAAAAAATGGTCACCTGAAGAAGAAAGAATCAGGGAACAATTCATGCACATTGCTATTGGTGACTCACTTGTGTTGAATTGATTGTGTGTAAGTGCTAGTGGCTCTGCCATTTGTGTGTCTAGCACATTTGTCCATGACTCTGTCATCTCATCAAGAAAGCGCTCGACATCCTGCCATAGGGTGTCAACAACTCTGTGCATGTGCATGACTGCAGGAGTCTTGACTGTTCCAATGGTACATAAACATGTAGTTTGCTCGACTAAAGTTTGCTTGATTGATTCTAGCACTATAAGTTTGTCCACAAACATATGGTCACCTGCATGAAATGGAGCCAAACAAATCACTTGCACCTTGGTGTGCAAAGATTCAAGAACACACTCAATCTTGTTGAGACCAACCATGAGTTTGCTTGCCCTGTTAATTGGTAAATCTGGCTTATCACTGATTACAGGCAGACACATTGCTAGATGTGCCTCAATATTGCTCAGCAAAAGGGGCCTACCACTAACATCCTCAAAAATCAACTCCCTGGTAGTGCTCCTCATATCCATCAAATCAGCAAATGCAAAGTGACTACACGTCTTTACAGCGACATTCCTGCAAAGCTTCCCACAAACTTCTACAACAACATATGGTTCAAGACTCTGGTTCATAGAATGCAAACCAAGTTGGACCCTCACCCAGTCCTTAACTTACCTCACCTGCAGAACTAGTTGATATTTCACATGTAGTCTGGTAGATGATAGTAGTATTATTTGCACTTACTGTTTGTCAGTTACAAAATTCATTACTATTGTAGACGTTTGGCTCAAATAAATCAATTTTATTATACATGGGTGAAGAGGCAAAGATCGCCTGCACTCATGAGTTGGCTGGGATGGTGTATTCCACCCAATTTTACTACAGACTGTATTGATGGGTTTCATGAGGGATGCCTATGAACCCTGAGCAGGTACGCCTGCTTGTATGAGTTACCAAGGAGAATAGTACCTCTATGACACTTTGGGAGCACATTCATGCTGTGCTCCTTCTCCAGGAGTTTCATAGGATCTCCTTTTTTATGCACAGTATGTGGCAGGACCAGTCTATGTGCAAGTCCTTGAAATTGACACTGCTGATGTCGTGCGCCACCTACTGAGTGACAACCAGCCTTTGCCTTCATGAGCATCGGCCATGTTGGGCCAACTAGATAATTCAACTTGTGGTGCGGGACTACCTCAGGTTCCCATTGAGCACCACTTTGAGATAGATTGGTGGGTGCAGTACTTACTGCACCATGGTCATCCCAGATCCCAGAACTTTGTGTCTGGGATTGCTATGGATATTGCTGGACAAGTCAGCTGAGGCACTGTCTTTGGCTATGTCCTAGCGTGTGCACTGGCACCCTCCAGCACCCATGCGCATGCTACATACATGAGAGCCTTTGCTCTTGTTGCTGCTTGTCCACACCTGTATGCTGAGGCTGTGGAAGCTTACAATCAGGAAGCACGATGCCCATCCAGGCCATCAACAATTACAGCTTCCTCTTGCACAGGCTCCACATCAAGCCTTGGCAATTTGCTAACCTTGGCAATATGGAGGTGCTTTGCCACCTTCTTGCCAACTGAATTCCACGTATGTGGATGGACCACGCATATACCTATGGCATATGCTACCTAGAGTATTATTGGTCTGGGAGTGGTCTTCACACTAACCTCTTTGCAAGTGTTAATGATGATAGGCATTGACGCCTGGAGCTCTATGGAAGTCCAGGAACCTTGCCTGGTTATGACAGGTGGTACAAGCCCACCCCTGACAATCAAGAATGCTTCTGCGTTCTCATTCAAAACTTTTGGAGGCTAAGGACCTCCAGCCACTTTCAGATTGAGAGTGGCTTTGGTATGGTGAAGACACCAGGTTTACATACCTGGCTAATTGCCCAGTGGTGTCCTGGATGGATGGGAAGGGACCTTCATAGGTTCCTTCAAGTTGCATATCGCACTCTAATCAAGATGCAATAAGTGCAAAGTCTGAGCAGCACAAGTTGCACATATGCACAACTTGCAAGGCTGGTTGCAAGAGACATTAGCCTCTTGCCCTCACCGCCTCAGGCTGCTAGAGACCTCTTTGAGGTGTCAGAGAGCTTCCAATTGCTCTCCAGGGCCCTGGTCTTGCTCTGCTGCCCTTGAGTAGTGCAATCACTGCTAGCAACCAAACATGTTTCCTTTGGAAAAAGTGATTGAGAAACCTGTCACCCAGTTTCCAAATGAATTGTCTCTAGAAAATATGTAAGCAGTTTCTCTTGGA
>JAGGAT010000381.1:0-33640 GCA_017657195.1 Termitomyces sp. T70a
AGAAACATTACAACGTTCTCGATTTTTCCCATATACGGTCATCACCATCGCCTCATTGGTCGGTCCTTGACAATGATCGAGTATCACCGAACTGGCCTTTCCAAAATGCTACAATGTCACGAGAGGTTTTGAACGTAACACGCGAGAATATGCTCCCTGATCCATAACTTTGGTATTGTTCTCAGTCGCTGTGAGGGTGGCTGGAGAAGACGAATGATGCCCCTCAGCACTGAGGTTGGCGTGCATCTTGTGATCGTTCGTCAAGTATTGCAATCACCTACTTAGTCTGGATCCGGGGGTCTCAGGACCTCTCATCATCGACCAGTAAACTTCTTTCCTCGGAGCAAACTCGAATATGTTGATGATTCTAATAGGTCATATAAATAGGGCTTGGAATCAAATAAACTTATTACAACCACTTGATATTTCTGTAACTAAGGAACTGATTACCAGATATACTCAAGGAGTATTGTTTTTAATGATACAGTAATGTGATAACGACAAGTGCTGAGGACTGATGCATGATATCTTCGATATTTCGATGTGATTGCGAAGTCGCCTTACATAAATAACCCTGGATGACGAAGAACACAGCCATAGAGAATTCGTTAACTGTCGACAGTAACACGACCTACTTTTTGACCACGACTGTCTTCTCATTTTAATGGCTGACGACGCAGGCGAAGTATGCTGTGGACTTTGCTGTAAGCTTCAAAGCTTTCTCATTGCTCATTGAACTTGCAAAGGATTCAAATCACGAGGATATTTCTAGGTATCTGTTGTACAGCTTCGCTGCAGATGTGGACCCAGACGAGTACGTTTCTTTGTGCTCACGTCACCTTCGCTTAATGTTCTTGCAAAGCTGGATGGGGCTCACATAGCTGTTGTAGCGGCAACAGGCAAGCCGGATGCTGTAATTCTTGCTGCGGTGACTCGTTTGATGAAGACGCGTTCGATAAGGAGGTGAAAAAGGATATGGAGAGGACGAGAGCTAGTACAAGTGCAGACGGGAAACCCGCGACGACTGAACAACCAGCAAGTGGCCAAGTCATGACGATACCAACGAGTAAACCAGAAACCATTCCAGACCGCTGACCACCCATTTGACCTTGATACGTGCGCAGCATCAGCTCTGTCTTCGATATCCATTTTTGTTAATATGCTTCCCATACTAGTAATTATTTTCTCATTTCATATTGATATTGCCAGGTCGTTGTAAGCGGACTATAGGAGGTCCGTCTTTACTCGGAACGCGCATTAACTGGAATGAGTTACACTATCTATGACTACCCCCTTGGACTTAGAACCCGCTCGAAATCAGGTTCAAGGAAAGACCGACCATGAACCGATCATAAGGCACAAATCGAGAACTTGGTCGGTGCGAACTCCTGTAGGGACAACGTGTCGCTCGTTATCTCTCAAGGAGTAAGCGGCACCCCTACAACCGTACATGCATCCGTGTGTATATAAATACCTGCCACCATGCTCCATAAATCGACTTTATGACTGAATATGATGTTTTAAGCTGTTGAGAGTTATTACTTAGTCGGTTTTCTTACAATATAGAAAAGACCGACCGGTCGACTACTGGCCATCCAGCAAAGATATGTTCTTAGATCCCACGATAGAATATGGTTGACTCAGATTGCCAAGCATACGGCAAGGAGAGGACCACGGGACCTCATGAAAAAAAAAACTAAGATCCATCCCTGCCACAGGTGATTGTCATTCTTAATATCGTTCTCGCGCTTGAAGAGACTTCTTGAACATCAACCGTAGAATTTGCTGCGTCGATTAAAGATATGGGCCGAAAAATCACCAAGTGGCTCACCATGTCCCAGCTACACCATGACGGTTTTCGGCCTGTTGCATCCATGTTGCAAGCGGATGCAACATCCTAGACCACTGAACAGTCTAAGGTTTATGTGAATTTCTCGTATTGCAACGTTCCGACAATTACCTATGGGCAACGTCCTGAATCATTTGGAGAACATGCGGGGACAGAATATACGGCAGTAGAAAAGACTACAGACCATATAGACGACAGCCTTAGATTTGGCCTCTTAAGATACTGCCACTTCCTGTCAAAAAAATTGACGCAGGAGCTGTAATAGGCCGTCAGTATAGATTCTCTGAAAGGAGATCACAAGGAATCAAGGGTTTTCCAGACACGGCTTGCTGAGAAACCTCGGTGAAGGAATATGATACTGGTTATGGGCTGGTCAAGGCTTTTGGGAGAAATAGGACGAATCCGACATAGTGTTTGAGGGTGATTGGAGAGCATAATCCAGCCTCCATTTTTCTGACAACGGCCGGAGCTTACAATCCAAATCCATCGTTTCACCGGGTTCCACAAGGGGTATAAAGCAGTTGACACTGACTTTTAAGCGCCATGTTCCGACCGAGGAATAATTCGCCACAAAAGGGCAGTTATCCACGAGCGCCAATAGAACTTTGCCTCGCTGTAGGAAGTCAGAAATCTAGATAGATCATTAAGAGAGAACTAGGCTCTGCCAGGAATACCATTCGTTATCAGTGAGATATAGGCAAGCACAAATCGTGCAGAAACTTTGATACTGCTCAAGTACCCCTTCCAAAAGTAATTCGGCAGCCGTACCCCTCCTTGTCAGCAAATGCCCAGAGAGAAGGATCAGTACTTTACAAGGACATTATGGGCAACTTTTCTTGCAATGCGAACTCAGACGAATTCCAATCTGATTGAGAGACAAGTTAGTGGGTCCAACGTGAAAGTATGCGGATATACTCTGACTGTCACTTGACTTGCCAGGTTACGACAACTCCAGATTGGTTTCCTTTCCGCGTATCCCATTATAGATACTGACAAGATGTGCACTACTCAAATGGCGACTTGAGTTATGACAACAGACTTTGGCCTGAAATGGCATGGAATGCAAGAGTCAACAATACTGCTGTTGAAGGTTATATGGGGTAGATTAAGCTCCAACAGGACAAGGTCATGGGGGCACAAGAAACTTGAACTTGTTTATGGATGGCTGCGATGACCTCTTTAACCACCTGACGATGAAGTCAATACAAAATACCCAATCCGAAATATCCATATCAGATGCTCCACAAACATCTGGCAAAGATAGATAATGTGTTCAATTGGCGCAAGAATTCCTCGATCATTGCTCACACATTTGGGAGGGACCAGGAAGCTCAAAGGAAACCAACCAGTTATTTCGTAAGGAAGATACGCATTATCAGAGTCCGGAAGTGATCGTTGAGTCTGAAGCATATTTTCAAGTGCCGACGATTTTATTCAGACCTGAAATATTGAGTGAATGTCTGGATGCGCTTACGAGTAATAGATTCTCATGGTTTCAGATGAACAGAATGGACTAATTGACTGGAACGAACCTCTGATCCACCGGATAGTCCAAAGAAGAGATCCAACAGTGCCGACATGTCAGATTGTTTGACAATGTGGTTGAAGGCAAGTCTTTTGACTTCATCACATTTATTTTGACACTTCAGTGAAGGATGAATGTCATCGGAGAAATTTGCTCGAATAATTGCCAAGGCAGATTTTAAAGAACGAATTTGAGCCTCCAACGCAGTGGTCTTCCTGCTGAAGTGAGCTGTCCCGCAAAAACAAGACTATGATACAAGTACGGCAATATCTGGAGATTTGCGACATGCACAGATATGAACAGTACTTCTTGCTGACCCTCCATCTCCCGGCGACATTGTTCCTAAAAGCGGTAAGCGGTATACAGAGACTAAGAATGAGAAAACACACCATTGGGATGGAGAGCCGCGCATCCACGCTTGGACAAGGTATGGTCCTGTCACATCTGAAACGTATCTAAGTCTCGTACACTCGGCACAAGTATGCTCCGGTATGATAAAGAACTTCTGGATGTACCATTATCCATACCGTACCGGATGCACCTTGTACATAGGCATACAATTTGGGACGTGCATAGGAGAAAAAGTAGCCAGATATAATAATCGTGAGTATCAATACCAGTTTCGGGGATTCGCCTGGGGTTGAGCGCTGATTTGTTTAGAAAACACTGTACATTGCTGCATTGCTGCGCCCACAACAGAGATATTAACTGAGTCAAGCTTCTTGAACACAATTGGCGAAGACAATTTTAGTGTGCTGAGCAGAGCTATAGACTGGAAGAACTTTCCAGAACTTGCCACACGTACCACGCGTACAGAATCTGTAACAGTTCTGACCTCAAGTGAAACACGTCGCAATTACACATGACAATTGAACATATCATGGTGTGACCTGTTAGCGCTGTTATATCGAATGTCTGACAGAGCCAGGTCCATAAGGCGTTACTGTGGGATTGTCTGGTGTGAAAAGGGTTCACACCAAAGGGACCAGGAGTCAATAAGTGGTTTTTTTGGCACATCAGATAACCCCACAGTACAGCTCCTGCAACCGCCCCCCTTTCAGTCGGACAAAAATCCTTTCCTCAGCAATAATACATCATTAGCACTAGTAACTTTGTAGGAAGATGTTTACAGTACCTGACATACTTCAAACTTAGTCCGAGCTGAGATGAGGGCTGATTGTTGAGTCCCTTCATCGTCGATGGTCAAGGTGTTTGCCACGCTCGCCGATTCATGGCAAGCGGAGTTTAAATACTTCCTTGACTCAATCCGAGTCTGATGACAATCAATCTAGAGATAAACTTGACAATGACAACTCTCAGCTGGAAGGTTAACGTCAAATACCTCTACGGCACCGTTTATCCTACCCACACACAACAACCTACCGAATCTTGCAGGTCCGTCGAGTCTATCCGATCATCCTTACAATCTATATGCCCTTTCACTGTACTATAATCTGATAGCCTATACTTACAACCAAATAGTTTTATATGCTACTTATTGTCGTATTCTACGGTTACAACCACACAATCACTCAGTCACTGTGCCCGAGTCTGACTAAGATGTGACATATCTGTGATGTCGGACTGAAAAGGGTCCGAAATTACAGGGTAGTATTCCAGAAACTTATGATCAACCTTCTAGCTCGAGCCTCGAGCTTGAGATTGGGCTGGCCTTCGAATTACAACAACGTGCCATGTGGTATATAATTGGTTGCTCATCGAGTCCATATGAAGTGTCAAGATTCCTGTAAGTCATTGCTTCTGCACGTGGTCTACACGTCTCTCATTGAATGATTCAGATGATTGAAATGAACTGACTGTCACTTCTCATAGATACCTCATCATTGGCCCGTTATGAGCGGCGCTGGACTATCAGCCCTGGGTTCAATTTGTGGCCTCCAGCTCCATCAGCATGGCGGCAGGCCAACGTGTTCAATCTACCCGCTTTTTCATGCAATCCTTGTTGTATGGTTTCCCGGTTTTCTTATCTCTCCTGGAACGTATAATGGTAAGATCGCACTTCTATCCATCTTGATGTGTATTGCCTCCAGCACCTACTGACTGTTGTTACTTAGACTGTTGGCAACAGCCAGTACCTTCGACCCCGTTTTACTAGGCTGTAAAAATTATTCACGATCGCACCTTTGGACAGATGGACGGTGGGCGGCGTCATTCTGAGGTAAATCGATCTTTCAAACATCAAATGTCAGGATCCTTGGTTGGAGGATGTCGACTGATGGCTGTCAATAGATTCGTATATAAATGTATTGGCATCGAAAACCTGAAGTCGATATTTTTTCGCTCTTGTCACAAACATGGCTAAGGTTCAGACTCATCAACCCACTGGCAAGACAACTATGTGTGCGTCTATTCTGTTTTGTATCCATGTGCGGGTTACGATAACACATTATGTTACAGCCGTCGCCGAGGACATGGGAGGAGAGTACTTGGAAGGTGCAGGCAAAGAAGCCGCTGAAACAGCCGGAGAGAATACCGTGCAATACACACAAACGGATGAAGGACAGCAGAAAATTGACGATGCTAAAGCCGAGGCACAGGTAATGATTCGAAACCAAAGACCAGTTTATTGATATTTGATGGCTTTTCCTTGCTTCCTTGTAGGGCCTTTGGGCAAAATACTGTGGCTGTTTCTCATCAGCAGCATGAACGCCGAAGGAACGCTCTACGTATGAAACGTAATCGATACGTTATTTCTTTGTTCTAACGCAATCCAAAGGAGTTAGAAGATACCCCCCATTTATGTTTTCCTCTCGGTGCAATGCTATATAAAACTATTCTCGTAATGCGTTCCTCATGGGAATATCAGGCTCTCACGAATGACCTGATTTAGTACTAATAGTAGCTTCTGTTTATGGCACTTGTTCAGCCACTCGCGGTCATCAAGGGCTCACCCCTATCAGATAGACACCACCTTGACTCACCCTTCCTTGGGTGAATGGCGCTGAGTCACTAATCGTAGCGACTCCTGCTAACCATCATCACTAACTCTCAAATGAGTCGATTCCTGATATTCATGTTACTCCGTGGAATGGGCCACGGTGAAAAAACAGTTTTAGAAGTTGTGGCGCTTAACGTCGAGGCAATGTTTTTTGTGAGTGGCACAAAGAAGTATTATACCTTGAAGTTCTGATGTTGCTGGTACTTGAGCAATCGGAGCGAGGAGCTCATCTCTCTTCACGGTTTTTATCTGAAAGCAGACAATGAAAGTGACTTGGAAACCAAAATCAGCATCATTTGTGATACAAATTGTTTCTTCTTATTCTTTCTTGTAGCTTATTCTTGTAGCAAATGGGGAAGGGATATTGGTCCTTGGAACGTGTTTTTAGAAGTAAAGGTGGTAATATTAAATTACATAAGAGCGCATTCCATCCGACTCGTGATTTTTTTTTCTTGAGTATTCATCCTTCCTTGATCTTCCCATTTAGACCGATTTGTCCGATGCATCGCACAGAATCTTGTGACAGGGTGGTCCCAAAGTATTAGGTCCAATGCTGAGCAATACAATATTATATATTAGGCGCTCATGAACAAGAATCGACGTTATCCTCCATTCGATAAGTGGGATTTACACAGAATCATCTTCGAGATGGTGAGCAAGTTCCTCCTAGTGATCATGACTGTGCCTTTGATGATTATTTCAACATGTACATTTACCTGCTTTTACACCCTGCCAATGATAGTGATACCTATCGTTTCAAGACGTGATGTTTAAACTCTCTTCCCTTTACATGGTTTCGATGGTTTCGAATCAGTTTACACACCCTTGTTAATTGGGGTCAAGTCATTGCTCGCAGCGCTTGTGCCTGGTTCCTCATCTCTGATGAAATACATCATGGGGATGTGAATTTGCCAAGTGCTCTTGGAAATGTGGCCGTATCAGCTGTGAGCTGAAAAACCTGAATCTGGTACTCAAAGGCTGTCCTTGGACTTGTTGACGTGGAGACCCACCTGAGGATGCCTAACGCTCGCGCTAACAGGCAACTCTTTCGACTCATTCATTGATCAAACGTCTTCATTACGTCGCATACGTATTCAACGTGTCAATCTGCTAGGCGATAATTCGATAATGCAACGTTCGATACACTGCTTGGCCTCGGTTAATTAACCATGCTCCTGGCTCGCAGCATCTATATTTGAGATCTCCTGTGTTTGATACCACACCTTGTAATTACCTTGTGTCTTTCTGTTGTGCTATATCAAGTTGCTAATGACTCGGATTCAATACGAGTAACCGAGACTTTGGTCACATGCGTCACTGCGCAATATTGACGGCGTGCTTCTATGCATTTCTTTTGGCATATCTCGTGGATTCAGCAGACATTGGCGGACATTGGAGATTATCGATGAGGATTAGTGATTGGAGATCTCAGAAACACCGAACATGCTCCAATGAGATCGATACTTGGTATGGATGACCCCATTAAGGAAATAACCTGTCCGTCGTTGAGTCATGTTCTAAATCCATCTACAAACTTCTAGTCACGGTACCGATTATCGATGCGAAACAGAATGGCCATGTACAGTAAGTAACTTTCTCCTCTCTTTCTACCACAGCTCTGCTACTTATCGACTTCTTCTAAAGCTTAGGCTGTCGCATGGAGCTATTACTTCTATTGTATTTCCGTCCAATAGAACAGTCTGGGAAACTTCTCCGCAGCTGGCGCAGCATTGTAAGAGCTCAGATAAATTTAACTTCTTTGCTCCAAGAAGTTTCCACATCCCATACCGGCCTGACTTAGCCTTGCAATACCCTTTCTTAAACTTACGACTTTCCCAAGGCGTGTGCATAATCATAAACTCAAGATAAACGCTCGTGGAGAGGTCAGCATAGGAATTAATTGTACATCCTCATAAGAGGTTTCAAACTGTAACAGTCTAGGGATCTGAAGCACATAATGTCCTTGTAAATCTTTATCCAAGGATGATTCATCAACGAGGGCGGTCCCAGTATTCACGTCGGTCTGTCCATGTATATTGTGTATCTCGAACGGGCGCAATAACAACAATGCTGTGTTTTATTGTGTGGCGTAGTGACGATCAAGTGATTTGAACTTTCTTCGCCATTGTTCTTTGATATGAAATCCTTGTTAAAGTAGGATGTTATATTCCTTTTTTTCGACAATGGAGGCTTTTTGTTCTTCCATATGCGTGTGTAAGTAAACCTATCAAGATCTATAAAGAGCCAAATGCATAATAATCAGCCTGAAAACAACGCTATACTACAATATGGTATGTTTGTATTGTAAAGTACAATAGATATACACGGAGATGAAGTCAGCGATTGTCCTATCTGGCAAGAGAAACACTAAAAAAAAGGATGTACGTTATTTCCGTGAGTGGAAATGATTGATAGATGGCAATGGAGTTTCAGGTGTTATTCGACGGCGGCTACCAGAAACGAGTCAACTTCCATATCCGCTGACTCAACCTTCACAGTGACAGGGTTGGTAGAGGGTATGGGGATATTAACATCACTTTCCTCCACTTCGATAGCTTCCGATGCTGTTAGGGTACGGGCCTTGGGCCACGAAAGTACCAGCATTCCATTGATAAATTGGCCTTCAATGTCTGAAGCCTGTATAACTGTGTTAATAGGAAAGAAGGACGAAATTGAGCAGGAAATCACTTGCCTTCGTGCCAGCCGGAATGCGAAGATTACGACAAAATGCACCATAGCGCAGTTCGTTGTAATGAACCCTCTCAGCGCGCATATGACCAGGTGGTGGTGAAACTGGGGTTCGAGACGACTGCCTCGTGGATGGAGCATTGACTTGGGTGGAGAGAAGGGACGCCACGCGGCCTCCACCCAGCAAGATAACCTTAGGACGGTGGCAATTGTTCATTTCACTTTGGCTGTGAAATCTGAGACCGTCTCTATATTCTTCGGCCACAGCGGATAGGTCTGGAGTGCGTTCTCCAAAGACACTGAGCACATCGCCATGTATTTTGAGTTTTACTTTGCTGGGATCGACGTCAGGTATCTCGAGTTTAACGACCAGTCTTTCTTTACTCATATCATCAATTATTTCGACCCTATTATACTTATTAGCAAAAGCAAACCAACGAAGAAATTGCGAGTCATACCGAGGCATAAGAAATTGAGGGCGGTTAGCATCGTCCTGCAACTTCTGCCTTGCCAACGCCAGCCTTTGATCATTTGACTGCCTTCGTTTCGATTGGATTTTAACCTTGTCTAGTGCAGCGATTACGCGTAAAAGGTTTCGCGGATGAGAACGGCTGGAGGGCCGAAGAGGTAAGGGAACAGAGCGAGAACGTGGTTGTATGCGACGTGATTGAGAACTCATGGTAAAAACTTTGCAATGGCACGGAGGAGAGCGCTTGTAAGTGAAGACCTTATATATGTCTCCCAAGAGATTATACCCCGATTCAGACCATCTAGTTCATTCCGGAACATGATAAACGTGATCCGCTCGGGTTGTAGGCTGCATCGCTCCAGGCGCCCAGGACTCGGTGCGATAAGCGTGGCTGTGCATACAATTTCTCTGGGCACAGAATGAAGTTCCACTTCCGGGGTCGAGGCTGTGTTGTAATGTGAAGAGATTAGTCATGGTTGACTCAGAAGGCCAAGGCGTGACTGGCCACATTACCAACACAAACCACGTGTCCTCGTTTGACAGTCATTTCTGCCTGCGCGATTTCAGTCGGTTTCGATACTCTATCATGAGTAAGGTTGTCTTTGGTGTGTACTCATCCTTCATTGCGAACGTCTGTCCCTGAGTCATTCGCTATTAGTCGGCAATGTCCCTTATAACATGGGTGAAGACCAGCTCATTGATGTCTTCAAATCGGTTGGGCAAGTCGTTGGTTTTAGGTACTGTGCTCCATGTGGTCTGCTTTTGCGTCTGGGCGTGTTCAAACTCAACTCCCCCAACTCCGTTTAGATTAGTTTTTGACAGAGACACAGGCAAGCCCAGAGGATACGGGTTTTGTGAATTTGCGGGTACATCAATTTTATTTTCGTGTGCTTTGTTTTTCCCTTTGTCTGACGTGAAGTGTCCTTATCTTTCGACTTCTATAAACATCAACCTCGTGCGCTTCAAATCTGCATTCGCCGATCAAAAACAATCCCCAAACCGCAAATCATCAAAAACACCTCGAACATGTATGAACATACCTCAACGTTATTCCCAACACTCAACCCGCTCTGCAAATACAATCATGCCGTTCAAAATCTGAACCAAACATCAAATCACGTCGTTGTAAACGTATCTCCGACTTGTGAAAATAATTCCGTCCTTGTGCCACACAACCCGTATTGGCTTGAAAAAGACCACGAAACTGCTCTTTCTGCTGTCCGAAACCTCAACAATACCGATGTAGGCGGGCGACCGCTGAGAATCGATTTAGCGGACTCGGATCCTTTCCTAGAAGGCAAAACTACTGTTAGAGGAGAAATAATCGATGGTGGCACCCCAGGCCCTTCAGAACCCCGTCATGGATGGCGAGGGGGCGGTGGTGACAGCCGCCACGAGTCAATTTTTGCAAATCTCCCGCCAGGTATACAAATACCGCAAGGCGCGTCGGCGCTCGACTACATCAGTCAAACTCTGGCAAGTATGCAGCCTAGTCAGCTTATGGAAGTGCTAGCGCAAATGAAAGTAAGACAGCTCTTTCCCATGCGTTTCGTCTCTATCTGAATATCTCCTGCTTTGTCAGGCGTTTGTTATTACGCATCCCGAGCAAGCACGAACACTGCTATCTGCACATCCTCAGTTTGCATATGCCCTCTTCCAAGCCCTCGTTCTGAACAAAATCGTGGACTCGGCAATCCTGCAACGCATGCTAGCAGCCACAACTGGTGGTACTGCCCCCCCACAAGCCGCCCGTCCGCCCGTTCCCCCACCACATCTACAACAACCGCAGCACCCTCAATACCCTCCTCCAATGCCTCCTCAGGCCTACCCCCCACCGCCTTTACAACAACCACCGATTCCGACACTCGCACCACCGCCTGCTCCGACGCTGTACGGGCATCACGTGCCACCCCCACACGTAATGCCGCCACCACCGATGGCACCATATGGTTACCGTCCTCCGCCACCCGCACAGCCCATGGTACCTCCTCCCCAAGCACAGTCATCACAGCTTCCGGCTACGCAGACCGCCACACCTACGGCTCCCCCAGGAATAAGCGATGATCAACGTGTTAGTGTTCAGTCATTGCATTCATTACCTTCTGCTCAGGGAAATCTGACTGGCTGACTTATTCTTCCTTGACATCTCCGCAGGCGATGATCATGCAAGTGTTTGCTCTAACGCAAGAACAGATTAACGCTTTCCCCGAAGCAGAGCGTGCGGCTATTCAGCAATTGGTATGTATACGTCTTCTGCGGATTAAATTATACTACCGACATCCATTCTGTGCCTCCTGTTTCAGCGTACACAATACAGCCAGCTGATGAATGGTGTGGGTGCCTAAGCAGGCTATTGACTTCGTGCGGCTATTCAGCAATTGGTATGTACGTCTTCTGCAGATTGAATCATACCACTGACATCCATTCTGTACCTCCCTGTTTTAGCGTACACAATACAGCCAGCTGATGAATGGTGTTGGTGCCTAAGCAGGCTATTGTCCATCGCAAAAGTCGTTTGTATATTCATGCGCATTTATTAGTCAGATAAACCGTGCGACCACTACACCTATGATCCGCCGCCGATTATATGTACACATCTTGACCTTCATGAGCGACACCTAGTTTGTAATAAAGACTTCAAAGGGGTACAATATGTGAATTTAAATTGAATGCAGATTTACATGCTGTATATATAGTTTTATATTGAAATCTACACCAGTTTGTTTTCCAAACTGCGCGCTTTCTTAAGTGCAACCAACTTCTCAGCAACCTCCACCAAGGGAATAATCTGCGACCGAGTCTTACTTCCAACGTCATCGCGGTTACGCACATTGACGGATCTGGCGTCAAGTTCCTCCTGACCAACAACTACACATTTGTTCAACGATTAGTAACGGGTCGTACGGTGAATGACAAAGACACAAACGTACCCAAAATAAAATTGTACTGTGCAATTTCTCCATTTCGAATCTTTTTCTGAAGGGTATTCTCACCATTGTCTACGTCGGCATAAAGACCCAGCTCGTTAAGCGTGTTCGCCACTTCCGAGGCATACTCTTTCTGTTGACGTCATATTACACAGCACAGCAATAGAAAAAAATAAATAGCAATAAATCAGCACAGCCCTCGGCTCGGAACCAAATTACGTACATAGGGAACGGCAACCGGAATGACCAGGACTTGCCGGGGCGACAGCCAGAACGGCCTAGAAAGTTTTTATGAGTTTTGACAATCGGAGAGAGTCTAGAACCGCGCGTCCGACGCTAACGCACCATTTACCGGCAAAGTGCTCTGTGATAATGGCAATGAATCGTTCCAGACTGCCGAGGATGGCACGGTGAATGATGACGGGCCTCGACGGCGGTCTGGTCGGGTCGTTCGTATCCTCCGCCGCGCGGTACTTCAAATTGAAGCGCTCCGGAAGCTGGAAGTCGAGTTGGATCGTCGCGCATTGGAAAGACCTCCGCAAGGCGTCGCGGATCGTGATGTCGATTTTCGGTCCGTAGAACGCACCGTCACCCGGATTAAGCTCCCAATTGCCTGGATGATGTTTTTCGAGAGCTTTAGTGAGTTGCTGGTACAACGGATCAGTATTTGCATCCAATGTAGGCGCTTCGAGGACATTTAACGCACTGCCTCAGCTTCATCCCATGTTTCAATGGTACCAAGATAGTTGTCGGGACGGGTAGACAGCTCGAGCTTGAATTCGAAGCCGAAAAGACCGTAGATGTGCTGCATAAAATCAAAGAGATACCCGATCTCTTCCTCAATCTGTGACGACATGCAGAAGACATGGGTGTCGTCTTGCACGAACCGCCTGACGCGCGTCAAGCCAGTGAGAGCTCCAGAAGCTTCGTTACGGTGAATGATGCCGAACTCCGCCATACGAATGGGCAATTCCTTGTAACTGCGATCCCGTGAGTCAAAGATCAGACAGTGGCCAGGGCAGTTCATTGGTTTAAGCGCCCATTTCTCTTTTTCGACATCAAGGGTGAACATATCATCCTTGTAGTTTTGCCAGTGACCCGAGGTTTCCCATAGTTTACTGTTGTACATATTTGGGGAGATGACTATGACGCAAATGATGAAACATTGCATCAGGAAAGGAAGGAGGTATACGACTAACCCTCTTGATAGCCACGCTTGAAGTATTCGGACTATGATGTTGGAATAAGAAATGATCGTCGATCACTGATAAGTTAGTCCCTTACCCGCATAAGTTCCACCAATGTGTTGTATATCCGGGTGCCATGAGGAAGGAAGAAACAGCTTCCGGGGCTCAGATCTTTGAAGAAGAACAATTCTTGATCCTAAGACGATGATATGCGTCTGCGAGGATGAAAATAGTAAAGAATTATACCTTGCCAATCTTCCGGTGATCACGCTTCGCAGCTTCAGCCAGAAATGCCTTGTACTCCGTTAACTGTTTCTTGTCGGGAAATGATATACCGTAAATCCTTTGTAGCGATTCCTTCGTAGGATCACCAAGGAAGTATGATGCCGAGTTCTATTTTTGTAGAGAGGTCCGATCAACGCTATTAATCAGATAGATAGAGTAGTTGAGCGACCTTGGTAACCATAAATGCCTTGATTTTTCCGGTGTGAGGGATGTGAGGACCGATGCACAGGTCAATCATCGGCCCACAGCGGTATACAGTAGTGGATGTACCATCGGGAATTTTAGTCTCGATAAGATACTGCTTGTATTTGTTATACTGATTCAAGGTATGAGGTTTGAGATCCAAAGCTAGGTATATGAAACACACATTGAACATCTCGAGGAGCTTTTCCTTGGAAACAACCAAGCGCTCAAATTTCTGCTTTTCCTTGACCACGCTCTCGGTGATCTTTTCAAGGGCAGGGTAGTCGGTGTTTGAAACAGGTCTGCTATATGTCAATTAGAATTCAGCAATAAAACAAGTAGACATACCGGTCCTCAATACCCATCTCGTAGAAAAATCCATCATCAGTGGGGGGACCAAGACACAGATGACAACCATAGTGCCGCTCGGCAGCCTCTCCGAGTACGTGTGCTGACGAGTGCCAGAAGACCTTCTTGCCCTCGGGATGCTCAAAGTCCAATAGTTCTAGTTTGACTGATTTTTCTAGGGGACGGTCTAAATCCCAGAGGACGCCATCGACCTAGAGCCTGTCAGTGATAGTTTGACCACTGGCTGGCCCAGCAACAAACCTTAGCAATGACGACGCGTTCTGACAAGCTTTTCGACACCTCCTTTGCAACATCCATAGGACTGGTCTCCCAACTAGTGCCTTTTCGCTCTGAACCATCGGGTAGGGTGATGGTAATCTCTTCCTGAGGCTGAGCTGTGGCATCATTGAGATCGGAGAAGCATTGAGGCGATGCCAAACAGACCCTTCACAAAAGCATCTTGTTCTGCTTTTAGCTCTTCAAAGAGTTTAATACGATGATCGAAGAAATCAGGCCTAGGTTGCAGCTATGTAAAATTTCAATCAATAGGAATAAAAGCTATGCGACGACATACATACCTCTAAAGGATAGCTCGACCCTTCGGTAGTCTTAGCTTTTTTATCTTTTGGCTTTGAATCGTTAGCAATCGGACCGTGTTGGCTCTTAAGAGCCGGAATCTCGGCTGGATGGGACGAGGAGGCGACTGGGTGAGTAGCCATAGTCCGTGCTGGCAATGGATGGTAAATCTGGAGAACGCGAAAGGGCCTGATACGTGGACAGAACGTGTGACGGAGAAATGGGAAACAAAGCTGAGTTCGAGTCAGCTTCTGCACAAGCATCCAAAGATCGATCAGTGGTCACGTTCTCAGAAAACTACCGAGAGCGCATCACACGACAGATCTGATTCTCCTATCTTATCTCTCAGCTGCTCGTCCCTCCGGCTTAAGACAACGTAGAGAAAGGAAAAGGCGGCCGTACAAAATACACGTCCCATAGAACTAGAGTGAGAGTAAACTATTGATTATACAAGGTATATATCGACAGCTGGAGCATTAGTCTCCAAGCTCTACTCGCCACACTTTCACAACACCTGCCCGGTCCCCGCTGATGATACCTCCACGGAACGGCGACTCTAATGACGCCAGCGCCGTGATGACATCCTGATGTGACCTCAACAGATTTTGCTGACTCTGCGTGATCAATGACATCCGCTGCGGTGGTCGACTGCTCTGCGACGCGGCAGCAGATGCTGGTGGCCAAGTCTCCACATACGTAGATGCAGATCCAGTGCTGAAGGCTCTGCGTTATATCAATCAAACAGTCCTTACACTTAAATGAGTATGGAGAGAAAAGGACGCACTGATAAGAAGGTCGTTCAGACTCATTCTCCATCCCACTTAGTATCGCCGTACGTTCCAGCTTGCCCAGATCCCACAACCTTAGTTTGCGGTCCTCCGAACCGCTAATCATAAAACCCTTCGCCGTCGTCCGCATCGTCGATGGATTCTCTATAATACTACTAAACTCTGACCTGTGTAATGTCGAATGTCCCGCAAAGTCCAGCCCCACAACAAATGCACGGATATCTGGAGCCGGGATAGAGGGCAGAGCCGGATCCCTCGAAATGCTTGCGCTGCGAGACGACAGACGAGGCGTCGTGTCCGAGAGATCGCCTCCGGCCTGTCGCAGGCGGACAAGAGAAGCAATAGCTGCTGCTGGGTTTGTCTCAGCATCGACACCAACGAGCTCGTGTGGGTCAGGTACGGCATCAGCACTTGAACCTATCCTCGTCATGAATGTCTCTATCAGCACCGCCTTCTCAATGTCCCAAACCTCCACGAGGTTCGTGTACGACCTATCTGTAGTGCGTTTTGACGACTCCATCGACACCATGACCCAGTTGCCCTTGCCCTTTGAAGGATGTATGACGCATTGGTGTATGCGGACTGATCTTCCGGTCGAGGCGACACCAACGTGCCAGCTACGGAGAAGTAGACCAAACCGACGATCCCAAAGTGAAAGGACGCCAGTTGAAGTCCCGACGACGAGCCATGAACGTTTCCGATCGATACATAGGCAAGTAATTGGCCCGTAATGTCGAGGATTCTCCATAGTCTGAAGGACACGCGTTGTCCGCAAGTCCAAGACAGTAATGATAGAATGTGTTGTCGCGTAAACCAGGTTTGACGATGTTTCTGACTCAAAAGTCAGCATTTAACAAATGAAAGCTATACGGATTACAAACCTGAATTAAAATGTGTCATGCACGTAATATACTCTCCAACATTATCTACACGGTGTTCACGTACAAGTTGCAGCTTCCCGTATTTCGGCAGTGCCCCAGTCTGCGTAATATGCACTCGATTGATATGCAAACTCCCATCGTCCGCTGCGCTCGCAAAGCAATGCACACCCTCCAACATACACACGCTCTTGACGCGCGCGTGATGCTGGTTATATGTATGCCTTGGCTTGCCGGTGACATTGCGCTCAAGGCGCGCAGTGTCCCAAATCTTGACAGTCTTATCGTCCGACGCAGTCACGAAGAACGTGTGGTCAGGCGAGACAGCAATCCCAGTAATTGCTTCTGAGTGTGATGCGAAGTGGGCAATCAAGGTCGCATCGTTTTGTCGTGACTTTGCACCGACACCATGGCGGACAGCGCCTCGTCGCCTGACAGGCCCTTCGTGGACTTTGGGACCAAAATCCTGTTGGAGTTCCCGACTGTTATCAAGATAAAGATTCTCCAAAAGGTTGCTGATCCCTGGCTCCTGTCCATCTAGAAGAAAAGTCATCAGTCCAGCTCGGTATCAAATGACTGAACTGAAATACTACCGTAGGTTGAAATTGGCAGAGCAGAAGGCACCCGTGACCGTGGTCGGAGAGTTGCGGACATAGATATTGGTGAGGATCTGCCGGATAGATCAGGAGACTCTTCTGATCGTATCTTGGAGTGAGTGTCCAAAAGCCCCGTAGCATTAGTTTTCGAGGGCCCAACAGCAGGCGCCGCTTTCTGACCATCAGTGCTTCCAATAAGAAGCCGACTGGTCGGCCTATATGTCTGGGAATTCGCGGCTGATAATATGGACTCGGTGGGGCTAGATGGTCGTCCATGGGTATGCGGGAGACCAGAGGCAGGATGGGAAGCAGATGAAATGGATGGGGTAGCAGGCGAGAAGTTACCTCGAGATGTGGGCGGAGGACCCGATCCAACGGGGGATGCAGATCCGCTGATAGTCTGTAATCTGCGACGAAGATCTTCGAAGGGTGTTCCAGAAGCGCTGTAGTCTCCGCTGAGCACGCGGTTGGAATAATTTGGACTGAGTAAAGGCGTCCGGCGGTCTGAAATATCTAGTGTGGATCTTCGTGAGGATGAAGTGAGGCGAGAGTAACGGGAAATTGATTCGGAAGAGGTGCGAGTTTTCAGGAATACTGTCTGTGGTACGACACCCAGCTTTTGAAGCTCAATGTCGCCCATGACTTTGAGGTTTTTACCAGTCTCAGGGTCGGAGTTTAGACGTGATGCAAAACTGGATCATTGTAAGTAGATTATAAGTAGAGAACCGCGAGTTACAATTCATCACATACCTTGAAGTAGCATTAGCTAGCTTCAGAATGTAGTCTCTCATCGCATGTAATTTGCTCTCCTCGCTCGAAGTCATTCCAAGTTGCTGCAACTTCGCAAGATGGGCTTCATCCCTGGACAGGTCATTCATTATCCTTTCAGAATTATACTGATCTAAACACGGACTCACTCTTCAGATTTATTCCTCGCAATGGTACTGTTCCCGGTCTTACGTACGGCTATCACGCTTTCACGCGGAGATTCAACTTTGGCAGTGCTACTTCGTCGCACGCTGCGCCAGAAACTTGTCTTGTCTGCTTTCATTGCCCACTGAACAGCAGCGTCTAGGATCTGTCTTGAAAGCTATGTATTATGATGCTCTATCAGTCTTTGTCATAACATTGAAGTCGTTCAACACGAACAGGAGGTTTCATAGCCATCAACAAGCTCAACTCTTCGATTTCCTTGACATCACACTTCAGGAAATGTCGAAGCGATGGATATAGGATGCACCAGACATCGCTTGGAGGTAAGTGGCGAACAGCAGAAGCAATGAAGGCCGCCGATCCTGAGACAAAGTATAAATCTTGACTAGTGAGGAAGAGAAAAAAATCAAACCTTGTCTTATCCACACATTTGGATGGTAAAGAAAGCTGAGCGTCGCGCTCATGAGCTCCCAAATTCGCATTTTTTGGAACAGACCCAGTTCACAAAGACTCGTCAAAGTAGAGAGTACCTTGGCAACCACCGTCTCTTCAACATCTGTACAACAGCGATTGAATCACTTTAGAATCTTGCCTTGCTGAAGAAGCTACTAACCTGATAAGGCCTGCACCATAAGAGGGAGAATGTACTCCTCTAAACTCCGCCCTCCAGCACAAGCAGCCACATCAACAATGCTTTCAAAGAACGCGTACCGCAAAAGCCAATCTCGGTCATTGAGGTATGTAATCATGTGGCTTAGGAGGACGTCGTTGGTCTTTTGTCTGCCTAGAAAAATGCACAAAGATGAGATGTTATGCAATACAGCACGCTTTACTATGCTGGATGGATCCATCAGAAGAGCCGAGAGATGGTCCTGGATGCTGTTCTGCAGGTCTTGCATGCTAACATCATATGAAACCTGAATTGTCATTATACAACATCGTGAAACAAGTAAGATGCGTAGAATACCGACCTCAAAATGGCCTTGATCATACTCTTGCACATCGACAGCGAGTTTGAAAGCCCCATGAGCCTTGAGCGCCTGTGCCATCTCGAGATACCGCACGGCAGTATCTGCAAGCTGTACAATACACTGGGCAAACATACATCGGACTGATACTTCAGGATCTTGCAATAGATGTTTAAGATTCGGTATGATATATTCGGGAAAGATTGCAGCATTCGATGGTGTAATCACTGTCACCAACATGAGCTGCACCAGTTCTAGTAAGTACAGAACGAAGGAGAGGAGTCAGAAACGCACAACTTGCATCAAGGTACGCAGAGCCGCTGAGCGAACGATAGCAGCTTCGTCATGCAAAAGCTCAATGATATACGGAAGCATTCTGTCAAGCTTCGCCTCGTCAGTGAGATGGCGAGTAAGCGCGAGGAAAACGTCCAAAGCTCGGATTTTCGACGTTGGTAGGTGGCAGTTCCTGATGTGAGCCGTAACCAGCGCAAGGATGATAAGAGCAGGACCATCTTAGATAGTATCATTAGATCATCCAATTGGTTGAAACTAAAAACGGTAACCTTCATAGGCAGCCGTACGTCCTTTACGCGGGCTGTGTAAAGTGGGTTCACGATTTGGGATGTAGAGCTCAACGGGAAGTATATCCTTGACAACATGAATGACTAACTCTGTGCTTAGGAGAGAGATATAGTGCTACCCACCTGGAAAGCTCGTGATACACCAGTAGATGCCGACGTATGCTCTACAGTGATGTCCGATGACGGTTCACTGGGGGCTTCAGCCAACAGGTACGGCTCTATACTCTCATAGTCCGCCCATAACTTCTCCACCCTATGATCAGCCTCGCTCGGATGCGCTTCGGACGTTGTTTCCGTCGTTGGAGCACCGGCGGCGTGGGAGATCGATGAACCCGGTCGTAACGTCGTTGTAGATGACGAAGGCGCTATTCCTAAGGGCGTTGTGGTTGGAGGTGACGGGGCATGATACGTTGGAGAGATATCGTTAATGGTTGAGACGTAGTTGTGAAAGAAGGAGTAGAAGCATTCAGGAAATACAATGCCGCGTGAAGTATGCAGAAGAGTATCGAAAGATGGACGACCGGATGGATCAAGAGTGATCATTTGCTTTATCATATTCTACTGCCATTAATAGGAATGTAACGTGAATTGAGGAGGAAGTACTTGCCCTAACACCTTCATCGATATTCGCTAATTGTGCATCGACACTAAGTTCCCCTTCTCGATACTTGAACAATTGACTGAGGTTGAAAAGCGGAGTGCCTTCCAGGAACA
Source organism: Termitomyces sp. T70a (assembly GCA_017657195.1). Classification (NCBI taxonomy): domain Eukaryota; kingdom Fungi; phylum Basidiomycota; class Agaricomycetes; order Agaricales; family Lyophyllaceae; genus Termitomyces; species Termitomyces sp. T70a. Next base: position 20,455 of record JAGGAT010000381.1, read on the forward strand.
GTTCTGCAATGACGCATCCCGCACTAAAACAGTCCATAGCTTCTGTAACCTTCCCGTCACGCTTTCCCTCATTCTCATCCATCGCCAGCTTAGATTTCTTTGCACTGATATCGGGATTTGCACTAGCTGTGTAGAATCGTTCGGGCGCAATATAACACGTTCGTCTTCCCGAAGTATCAAAAAAGAATGAGAAGTCAGCAGGGTCATCCAGAGGGAGGTAAGTTGGTTTATATGACGCGAAGTCAGAGAGGTAGACCCAATTCCAAGAGGTCACTAGGACATTCTGTGATTTGATATCACCATGGGATATCTTTCGATTCCTTGCGTCACGCAAAGCATGCAATAGCTGGAAGGCTATCCATCGTTTCTCTATCATGCTTAAAAATGGCCGAGTACTGAAAAGGTCGATGATTCCAAGGCGACCATACCAAGTTTGATAAAAGACACACCTGATACGGTCATACAGGTTGCTTGCAATCCATTGTCGGACAATGTAGCCCGCCTTATCCGTCTCCACAAATGCTTGATAGTTGTAGACGTTGGGAATATCCTGTAGCGCTTCTCTCTCAACTAACCAAAGTTAGGACTAGCTCATCATCTTGATATTAAACACCCACTCTTCAACCTGCGATGGTAGTTGCGCAACGACAAACCAGGATCTGGTTTTATAAAGATCTTGATAGCAAGAGAACCAGACTTGTGGCGACACTTTACGGACTTTAGGAAGCGAGCTGAACCAAGGCTGCCGAAATACTGTGAAGTTGAAGAATGAGATCAGAGGAAGTAACGCGTACCTTTTATCATAGATAATATCTATACCAAGTTCAGCTACAAACGAGTCTAGAGCTCCGGTGGTTCGCGTCAAGGTCGACCCAGAGTGAGCATTGCCCATGCGGGTTCACAATATCTGCCTGCAGGCGTAATGAGGCTTCTATAAGCTGCCTGTTCTCCAATGTGCGCGATATTAGTCGTCTTAAGTCTTTCTAACTACAGCAAATGTAGACTGAACAAGATTTTTGAGATGCACGACGAGAGGATTACGCTCGTCGCTGACGTTCCGAGTCAGTTGGGAGCGCTTGTTTGGTCGGAACTTTGGCAAAGATCCTAAATCGGGATTATTCTGGCCTAACACTTGTGAATTCTAACTTCCAAGTTTTTCAAGGCTTCAGGCCTTCGGGTGGCGATCTCAAACGACTTGGCCTCTCTTACTTGAGAGTACACCGATCAGCATGACAGATGTATTCCAAGGTTATAATTAATAAGTCGAGTGAGCCCTCACAATGCGCAAGCTCAATTTATCGCCAGACGATGTTCTGTGGCACGGGAATTATGCTGAGCCGTGGTCGGGTAAGTTCATGATTGATGATGATAATTTTACTTCAGAACCTTTCCTCTTTTTCGACGCTATCATGGATTCAGTCATTCGGCTGTCTCATAATTAGTAAGGTAAGGTATACCCACTTGTGCTCGGGTCACGCGTAAGTCAAATCAGAAATGCTCAAACTTCGCCAACCCAATCAGGCCTAAGTTTTTCCGCTTCTTTCTCTTGGTGAGCGTGTTTACTGTTCACTGGTAGGACGCGGCATCAGTTCCTTGAAAGTACCCGTATTTTCCTTCCTATCTAACGGCCCTTTCAGATGATACTTGTGCATTTCCCTTGCGCTGCTACCCTTCTGTTTCACAAAACATTTGGGAAGAATCTCGTTGGAACATCGACGTAGACAAGCTCAAACTATGTCAAATGTCCTTACTACCGCCATGAAGTGAACATCACAAGGTCTTCAATACTTGTGGAATTCATCAGATGTTACACGCCTGGGGCCCTGATCACCTTTATCTTTCGGTACATCTTCCTATCGATGCGAATCATGGATTAACCTCATCCACATTTATAAGTCACGGATCTCAGGTGTGTAGGCCAACCGCAATACTAATAATCGTCAATGACGGTCCTAGAACCATAATTCTTGAGTATAGCTCGATAATACGTTGCATCGGTCGAGGCAAATAATCTGGTCTTTGAGAAGTCCATTCAATACCTTCATGTCGTTCACAAAAATGTTGAACGCTCGAGACCTTGTTGCAAGCTTTATCGCATCGTGAACTATCAGCTATGCCTTAGCTTAACCTCAAGCTCCAGAAGAGCTCTTGTTTCCCTCATACCTTTATGTTTTTCTTTGTATTTGGTTGGTTTTCTGTCGGATTTCACTCTTATTCCAGCCCTTTGGTAAATTTTGTGCGGGTGCAATGACGACTTTTCGTTCTGAAATATCCTCAAAGGAAAGAGTTAATGTCGGCGGGTTTTTATAATGGACGGCTTGACATTTGTAGAATTTTAGAGTGTCGCGTTGCATATAAACGCAGCTGCAAACGACCATCGTATTCCTCAACCCGTCTTCCAACAAAGTACTCATCGCAATCATCAAACACCAGTTGAAAAACTCATCCAACATGACTCAGTCCACCGTCACCGTCGAGCCCGGCCACAGGGGTATCGTCAGCGGGGTGAGCTCCTTCGACGACCACTATAACCGCTGTCAAGCTGGTCCGATTAACCTTGCTATTTCCAGACTACCGCCGCTCGCTACCACCAGCGCGCGATTGTCAACATCCAGAATGCCGCTGGTCGCGTCCTCGCCTCGACCACTCTCGTCGGCAATGGCGATAACGTCCCCTTGACCCAGGAGGCAAACCCGGCTTCCAATGCCTGGTCCTTCGGGCCCTTCCGCGAGCCTGTCGCGATCAACGTTAGCATCGAGAACTCCGAGAGGGGAGACAACTTTTGTCCTTCCAAGGTGATGAAGCCCATCAACGTGAGTCGACGTGAATTTTTGCAATGTCCGTTAGGTGAAATGGCTTCGATAGCTTTCGAGGCAGGCTGACGAATCTTACCCCACGAGTCACCTGGTCTCGACCGTAAGTCTTGAAATAAACCATCTGCAACGGTCTAACAGCCGATAAAGATTCTCTCGGAGGACGGCGACGACGACGACTACACCGACTGCGTCGTTAACATCCTTCAGTACAAGTAATAATTCGCGACGAGTTTGAAAGAGTCCGTAGAAGAGTCCGTTGATCAAATGTACAATTAAGTGTTCTCGAAAAAATCCATATCTGCCAGTTTGTTTCCATATATAGGGTCCTGAGTAAGTCATACTATCTAGAGATATTTGACATGCCTTCAGCAAGGCTTCGAGGGTCAACGATCCAGATTGCAGCTATACAGCCCTTCGCACTCGACTCTTCAAGAGAACTACCATCACCAGGTTTTTCGAGTCTGTGAGAAGGCCTAGTGGCCTTCATTTCCCTCAAAATCGCCTTCACACTCGTCTTGTTCGCAGTCAACGTTGTCCACCCGAGTTCAGCACCCCACAACAAACTCTGAACGGTATGAGCAGTCAAGCGAGGATTGGCCTTCGTAACAATTGCCCGTTGAATTTCACCGTTAACTTCATGTGCCACCAGTTCCTCAGGAAGCGCACGAGGGTGTGGAATAGTCTCTTGTGCTAGTATATCTAGGCAAGTTTGACCAAGGACCTTGCAAAATCGAGAAACCGTGGTGTTCTGTGCCTTCAGGAGTTGGAGAAGGTTAGGATTGGATGATGAAGGGTAGAGATTGATAGGGAATAGCGCTACAAATCTTGACGGATAACGTGAATCCAGCCAATACAAATCTTCTGCGTCTTCAGGCGTTAGAACTTTATCTAACAATGTAGATACACTCCAGAAGAGAGCGTGAGCTCGGCGCTTTTCGCTGATACCACCAATCTTTGCGATGATGCGAAGACAACGATCGCGTGCTTCAGGCGTAGTCCAGAAGTGGACAGGCGTCCCCGCTGGAAGCAGGGAGATTTTTTCGTGGATATCTTGCAATAAGCCTTTACCCATTTCTTGGAGAAGTTGGTTTGTCAAAGCGCGTGAATGTTTAGCAAAATCGCTGGGATTCTCTGGAGCCACGTCGGAATCAACCTTTTCAGAATGAGGGCTCTTCAACGTCGATATGTCAGAAGCGACATCTAACTCGACTTTGTCAGACTTTAGATTGTGCCGGCCCTTTGACTTTGATTTAGTCTTTGCGTACATCCCATTCTTTTTTAGCTTCCATTCGCGATAAGACTGGGGCGGAATGAATCGCTTGTTGGCCTCTTCGATCGACGTTGGTAGCGGTGCATGAGTAAGGTCAGAAATGAGGGCGATAAGGACGGAAAGGTCAAGATTGATGTTAATGCTGGGAATGAGAGGAAGTGTAGAGGGTGAAGGCGACCGAGAATTCATTGATACCTCAGGAAGTTCAAATTCCTCCCGTTCTCCCAGTTCAACTGTGATACCCATCTCCTGCAAGAGGACCAGTGTTCTTGCAATTCTAGGATCCCCGTCTTTCTCCAGTGCGGGCGAGGGATCTAATCGTGTTAACCGAAGCGTCACCCGAGGGCTCTCGCCTGTTCCTTCTAATGGATTTGATTTTGCAGCGGCCACAAGCGATCTTCCCATGCGCAGTATGGAGTTGTCGAATTCCGTTTGAGCAAGAGTCGGTTGTGCACCCTCCATCTTTTCGTATGAGGAGTCATCTGAATCCGTCATGTACGAGTCAATTTCGCGGAATTCAGCGAGCATCCGGGAATTCTTGACGCTGAAATGTATGAGTCGATACAATTGCAAATTTGAAAAAAAAAATGCTGAGCTCACGTATTGACTCGTATCCATTGCTTTCCACCGTCTACTACAACATCAACCTTGGTCGCCGGTGGCCGCTGAGCACCGCGTTGTCGAGTATCTCCCGAAGGTCCAGATAAAGGAAATGACTTGAATACAGCACTGACAGGCGCAGGTGCACAAATCACTTCATTCCAAACGGCAATCAAGTATGGCGCGTTCGTCGAAAGCGGCGGCAGATGGGCTGACTGAGGGTTGTCTATAAACTACTGAAATTCGAGAAGTGAATTAGAGAATGTATAGCAAGGAGTAAAAGGTTTCTTACCTTCTCCAGCAGACCGAGATCAATTTTTATTGAATCTTTGAGTTTTTTTAGACCTTGGACATTGTCTTGTTGCAACCATTGTCCATCTTCATCACCAGTAATGTCAAGCGAAGAGTCTAATATTGGCGGCCTATCTGTCGATGGTTGGTAGGTCGAAATGGACTGATAGATGTTTTGTAGTTTGACACGAAGGCCTTGAAGGGAGACGTGAGAAGTTGGTAGATCGTTCATAAAATTGAATCTGTGAGGATAAGATCAAAAACAAATATCACTGCACTGGAATGACCGCCCACTCTGCGTAACGGGTCACAGTATTGAGTGACGTGTTCACTGCGCACATGCATCGTCGGTGCAAATTTGACGGGATTCAATTTTAGCAAAACGTTGCAATTACAAACCCACATAAACGTAGAATAACAGTGATACAAATGCTCGTTCGTCAGTAGTACTTTTACAGGTTCGATACTTGTGATATAATGGAAGAAATCCAATCGGGAAACATGAAGCCTCGAATTCTCAAGGCATAAAGTCACTCTGCATTTGCTTCCGCACTTTGTTATCAATACGATTAGTACTAGGGTAATCGGATGTTGAAGGCACGTCATAGAGTGGAATGCTGTGTGTAGAAGAGACTTGCCAGTCAAGGATACCGTGATGAGTAGCATCAACGAGATCTTTGGACCAGGCGCGATCTTGAGCTAAGCGAAGAATGATGAGGAGTCGAGTCACACCCTGGAGTAGATTGTTATTGAGCATTTGTTCAAGCTTTCGAAACAATGAAGGTTTGTTACTTACCATAATGAAGGGAATAGGGAAGAAGAATACCCATTGAAACGAAGTATCTCTGCTTCGCAAAATCAAGAAAACTGTCATCCATATCGTAAAGAAACCACCCGATTCAACAAATGTGGTCATGTTCGAAATATAGAACGAGGCATATATTTTGCCACCCACAGCTTCCAATTTTGGTCGCAGAATGCGAAGACGAAGGCATATGATACACGTCATATAAATGTTGAAAGCGAGTGTGAGTGAATGATAAGCCGTGCTGATATTGAAACTCCAGGCTGGCTTTTGTACTCGCGCGACAGCGATAAACAGCGGAATTGATACGGCTGGACAAATATGATGAGGATATAGCGAAAGAAACAAAGCTTAAAGCTTACCTAGTCTTGCGAAATATAGCGAGATTGGGACAACCATGATTAGCATGGAAAAGTTCCAGAGGACCCACAAGCGAGTCAGCATGAGAATATCCGCAACCCATGCGAGCAATGCGGCGCTATTGTTTAATCATTGGCAACCCTCTTTCGGAGAAAAAAGTAGTTCGAACCTAACTTCTGCGATAACAACGAGGTAGCTTGAGGAAAATTGGAAATAAGTAAACGGTGGGCAATCTCGTTGCTCGATATACGACTTTTCGCTGAACTTCAAGATTGGCCCTATAGCTACTGTGGCCAGAGGGAAAAGGGCTACAGAATAAGCGAGGACAAGCCAAAAAGACCTTCCACGACTTGGTCGTGCGATCAGGATTCCCGTGAGCTGGACATACAACATAAGGAGGGCACCTCGAATAATAATAAGCCAAAGAGCTACCACGGGAAACGCTGCAACATACCATACGCAAGCACGGCCAGATAGAGTCCATAAAAGGAAGCACGTGCTTCCCCTGTTACGTCGGGGTCCGAAACATTTTGAGGAAGACATCTTGAGTTGCCACTCATGTTAAAGGTTGGAGCTGAGGTCTCAATCACAGCAAAACCACTGGGATCAGTTGAAGATTGAAAGTTTGGTGGGACAAGTGTAGACGTTTATGAATCATGCCTATAAGTAATTGAGACTCGAAGTCTCTGGGCAACCATGATGTATCACCACTGCCTCAGGGAACTGATGATGGTCATTTATCCCATAGAACGAGAGGATAGATGATCAAGATCGTGGTTAGATTTTGTCGGTGTTGCCCAGTTAGAGATCAAGGACATGTGAACAAAGCAGACGGGAAGTGGCAACTCAAATACTTGGATTGACATGAAAATCAATGTAGACTAACTCTTGTTCTGCCCGGCAAGCTCAAAGCTAGATCGATACAGGACCAGAGTTAAACAATCTTCATGGGGATTCCACACTAAGCCCCTGGATACCATTCTGGTGCTCCGAGTCAAAATGCTGGGGAGTTTCACAAGATAGAGTAGACTCAGAAGAACAGAGAACAGCCTCAGATCACTACACATGCCCAGTGTATCGCTTTTGTACATTAGAAGCCATAAAGAAGATCATGAGAGACCGAAGCACAGCCAAAGACATAGGGTTTTGGAGCCAGCATAGGACTTACTTCCACGTTTGTGATGGTGTCAGAAAAATTGACTGTCAGACTTTGACGGCTTCCAAACGATTCGCAAGCAGCTATTTTAACGAGGGTAGTTTACGTGGGAAAGCAAGCGTAACAATGAATAAATGCAGTGTGAAATCAATCGTCACAGTAACCATCAATGGTGCGTCAAACTGCATAAGTTCTTTTTTTAAACAACTCTGTGTACTCACTTTTTGCGCTGATGTGCTCCGTAAAGAATGTTGGAGTTTCCTGAACGTCATTCATCCTTCCACTTCTGTCGCAGATAACTGAAACAACTCCGTGAAAGGTATTTCTGAAAGAAATTGAAACTGGTGTACGATCTCACTAATTCTGGCACATACAGAGAGACGACTGATAGAGAAATCCGACAAGTTCGCAGTTGTCTAAGTCATGATAAACTCTATGCCATCAAATGAGCTCGGGTTCTTCGTATTATCCCTCATAGTACTCATATATACTGTTCTGGTCACAACAATGGACGCACGCACCTTCTCTGCATCCATGATTCACGGGATTCAGATAGTTTTTTTTTTTTTTTTTTTTTTTTGTGGTCCTATTAATTAATAGACGTATCTACATGTTGTTAGCTTCTATTAATCAGAGAGGAGGTTCTAAGTTTATTCGCATTTGATATCTGGTTTAGTTTTGTCGGCCCACCGTAGGGAAATGCCTGTTACGCACGTTGTGTGGGACTCGGGTTACTTCCTTATCTGTTTCGCCCTGGGGGGCGTCTAACTCCCATACCCACTAAAACCCTCACAACCGACTTCCATGCCCATACTGGGTGCGAGTGTTCCTGGGTTGCCTCTGTCCAGGTTTTAAGCACTGTTTTCTCGTCCAGGGCCCTTTTGCCATATTTCTGCCTGTTGGATGCCAGGCAGTCAATTTTGACCCGTCTCGTGACTGTGTTCGTCCATCTGTTCGCTACTTCTTCCGTTGTGAATATCTTTTCTGGGTCCGCACTTTTTTGTATCCTCCATTCGCATCTCATTTTCCATATTAGGCGTGCTGACTCTGACACTATTATTCGGAAGAACCTGCTCCTGGGTCCCGTCCTTTTCCCGTCTGCGCCTTCGGGTTTTGCCAGGGCGCATCCCAGGATCAATCCTATGCTTGGTGTCCTCCACTTGAGGCCTCTCGATTCGCACGCTCTGCCCGTGAGTCTCCATATTTCTTTTTGTCCTGTTGCCTGGCATTCCGTTAAGACATGTTCCATATTTTCGGTTATGTCGCAGATGTGGCATTTGCTCCTTATCTCGAAGTTCGGGATCCTTTCCCAATATTCTCCCATCTTGTACGCGTTGTGAATGGCCTTCCAGAGGAAGGACCGGGCTTCTTTTGTTATTGTCCTGTCTCTGAGAGATCTCCAGATGTTTTGGTCTGTCGGTGGGTCTCCATTTACCTCTTTGATAGCCCACCTTATTATGTCCAGGTTGATTTTTGTCCCCCTCCTTTCGGGGGCCTGTTTCCTTTCCATTATTCCTCTGTACAGCAAGGCTTGTGAGGCTATGCTTAATTTTGCCCCTCTTAGGTAGTAGCCTTCTGTCGGAGTAACATTTAGGCATGTGTCTGGGTGCGCCTGCATCCCATCTTTTGCTAGTTTGTCTGCCTTCTCATTTCCTTCCAGGCCACTGTGGCCTTTCACTTTCGTGAGGATAGTTTGTCCTGGTCTCGCCCTCATGTACGACGCAGTGGCCCTTAGTATCTCTTTGTTTTCGACACCGATCCATCCATTTTCTTCCCATGTATCCAGGTGGGTCGTTATCCCGTCGATAGTTATTTTAGAGTCGCTTAGGATTTCTATGTGGTCATTGGGGTCTGTCTCCTTTATCGCCAGTAGTATGGCTAGGGCTTCCCCCGCATTATTTGATTGTGTGAAGCGGGTTGGTACCCTTGCGGCTACATTGCGGGGGTCATCTTCATTGTACCATACACCGGCTCCTGCGAGGGCGTTATCGTGCCCGTTGTTTATGCACGACCCGTCCGTGTATGCTTGTATCCATTGGGCTGGGCCTATCCTTCCCCTTGTGTCTCGTATCTCTTGGTTTGTTGCCCTGTCTATACCGGTACCACGGTTGGTCCTGTCCCAGTTTCCTGTAAAGACTCTTATAGCATCCTTTAGGGAGTCTCCTGTCTTGACTTCCTTGTCAAAGATCATGGAGCCATTTGGAGTTGCCTTGTTCACTATGCCTTCATTCGCCTGTTCGCGGTGAGGGGGGTCCCCTTCCAGGGGGTTCCATTCTCTACTGAGCTTTTCCAGCAGTTTTCTCGCACTTCGGCCGCATCTGTGCGGGTTTCTGCACCCTCTTTCCCTCATGTTTTTGCACTCCACGCACTTACAGTTTTTTCTCGCTTTGTGCTCTTGGTTCAGTACTCTGTTTGTTTGTCGGATAAGAAGGAGTAGGTCTTTCACTGCCTTTATTCCGTGGCATTTTCTCTGGCATTTTGCAGCAGCCGTGTTGTATCCTTGGTACTTCGTTCCCGTTAGGCCTGTATGGTACCACACTGGTAGTTCCAGTTTTGCTTTTAGAGGGAGTTTTGTGGGCTCCAGGGCCACTTTGTATTTGTTTGCAGTTTTTAGCATCTGTCTAAGGGAGGATGGTAGGCCGTCTTCATATTCTCTTGTGTTTGCTGACAGTGTCTGTAAGAAGACATTTTTGTATGCACCATCCTTTGCTACATTCCACTTTTTTTGTAGGGACATCTCAATTAGCTGGTCCGCTATTTTTGCCCATGTTGGGCGTGTGCTTCCAAAATTTAGGTACTGCTTGGTCTTCATAAGGTCTATTGCTTCGTTTCTTGTTTTTAGGTCAAGAAGCTTTTTCCCCCCTTGTTCGATAGGTCTACTTAGGGTATCCAGTCCCACTGTTGGGTGAGTGCCTCCTTTCCACATGAACTCTCTGATGGTTCTTGTTAGTCTCTGTTCTATTTCCTTTGGCATACCTTGCACGCATGTTCAGTACTGCGTTCTGCCTCCTATTACCATGCCTATTATCAGACGGCAGCCATCTATTGTTGGGTGGCTTTTGTCCCATCTTTTGAGGTCCGCTGTGATCTTCTCCAGGGTCGGCGTCCATACACTGGGCTTGTCTGTTTTATTTCCTATGAAACTTCCTAGTAGTCGTGTGGCTTCACCATCGTGCGCTATTTTTATTTCTTTGGGGATTTCCGGGTGTGCGTTGTTTGTTTTTCTCTTTTCTATCATGTCCCTCCTGAATTTTTCTTCTCCGACAGGTATGATTACTGTTTTGTGGACGTTGAAGCGACCTCCAGAGGCCTTGCACCATGTGTCTAGTATGTCTTTTAGTTCTTTTAGGTCGTCATCTTTTGATAAGTACACGGTTGTGTCGTCTGCAAAAAGCTTTACTATCAGTCGTTCTGCTTCCCCCTCTATTTTTATTCCTTTCAGGTGGGAGTTTCTTATCATTTGGGCAAGTGATTCTATTGCCAGGTTGAAGAGTAGGCATGACATGGGGTCCCCTTGTCTGACCCCCCTACGTACTCGGTATGGGGCGCTCTTTTTGCCATTTATTATGACCATTGTTTCTGCTTCTATGTACAGGGCTTTCACTACATTTATGAAGGATCCCAGGAAGCCAAATCTTTCTAGCATTGCCCATAGAAAGTCATGTTTTATTTTGTTGTACGCCTTCTCTTGGTCTAGGCATACTATGCTTCCATTTATACCTTTTCTTTCGCCCCATTCCAGCATTAGGCTTGCTAGCTCAGTCTGGTCTTCTATGCGTCTGTTTTTCATGAAGCCAGCCTGGTCTAGGTTTATTACTTCTGGAGCGGCCATTGCTAGCCTATTTGTCAGGGCTTTTGTGAGGATCTTATAGTCCGTGTTAAGTACCGTTATTGGTCTGTAATTTGCTATGTTTGTTCGGTCACCCTTTTTATAGATTGGGCATAGCCATCCCTCTGCAAAACCTGTTTCTGGTTCCATTCCAAAGGTCTCTATGTCGTTGTATAGGGCTGTTAGATATTCTGTTATGTCGAATTGGTCATCAGTCTCAGAGGTTTCTTCCTGGTTTGTAGTTTGGCCATCTTTGTCTGTTATGTTCGTGTTCATCAGACTTTTCCAGATTTCCTGTGGGATTCCATCTAGCTCCGCTGCTTTCCCATTTGGGAGGCTTCTTATCGCATCAGCGATCTCGTTTTTTGTGAGCTTGTTTCCCAACATTTCTCGGTGTTCTTCACTGAGTTTTTTACTGACATGTTTCAGTGCTTTTTTAATGTTTTGCTTTCTCTTGTGGGTGTTCATTTCCGGGTCCTCATCTTGTATTTGGTTGTGGTATGTACTTGCCACGTTTGTCATTCTGTCTGATCGTCTTGTCAGGGGCATTCCTGGTCTGTCTTTGTCCCTCAGTGCTGCTATTATGTTTCTTGATGGGGTGTCCTTATTTGCATTTATCCATGTTTTCCGGATGACCTCATTCTCTAGGAAAAACTTTGTTTCTGTGTTGTCTCTCAATCTCCTCAGTTTCAGTTTCTTTAGATCTCTTATTCTTTTGTCTAGAATGGCTGCCTCCATGCCTCTCTTCTCTCCCTCCCACTCGGCATGGTTCAGTACTCTTTTTTTCTCCTCTTCCAGACTTTCAATGTCTCGGTCCATCTTTGAGGTGGCACTTTTTGCGTATTGTCTTATTTCTTTGATCATGCTTCTTTTTAGGGTTTGGTGGATTTTTTGGGGGTTGTTGTCTCTTGTTCTATTTTCTATTGAGCTCTGTTGCATGTCGTAGTGTGTCTTCCCGATTTCAGACAGGTTTCTCATCAGTTCCTCATGTTCGAGTAGGAAGGCTGGCATTGCATATCTTCCGCTGCCTTGGTGTGGTAGCCATGGGTTCACCAGGCTCATGTGGGCCAGTAGGTGATCTGTGTTTAGTCCTGTTCTTTCGATTTTCCAGTTGAAAGTGTATTCCAGGAGGCTTTCTTGGATATATATTTGGTCGATTCTCGATTGGATTGTGCTGTTTTCCGTGCGGTATGTGAAATTAATTTCGTCTGGGTGTTCTCTTCTCCAACCATCTGTTAGGCATAGATCTGCCTTTAGGTTTGCTAATGCGTTTACAGGGCCTGGCGGGTCATTGTGTGGGGGTAGTCGATCTGCTGAGTCTTCTACTATGTTTAAATCTCCGAGCATGCATGTGGGTTTTGTTCTTTTCCTCTTGCAGTGTTTTTCAATGTCTATCCAGAAATTTTTATTTTGGTCTGGCTGGTTGGGGGCGTAGACGGCTAGAATGTATACCTTTGTCTCTTGGGACCATGGGAGTTCTACTATCATCGCCCGACCTTCTATTATTGTCTCTGAGGATGCTTCTTTCCACCTTGTTGTTCTCTTGTTCAGAATTACTGCTACACCCATCTTGTTTGGGGTTGTCTCATTTAGGGTTGATATGAAGTATAGTCTCTTCTTGTATATTTCATTTAGTCTCTCTTTCTGTTCCTTTTTTAGGTGCGTCTCTTATACTGTTAGAATGTCTATCCTTTCTTTCATCATGATGTCGCTTACTTCCTTCCATTTGTTTTCTGTGAGGGTCGAGCCCGCACCTCGTATGTTTAGGGTTGCTATTTTCAGCGCTCCTCTTCTCGGTGGTTTGTTTTTCTGGGTGATGCGTTGTTGTGTATTGGTTCCTACGCTGTGGTCATCTGTTTCATTTATCCACATTGCGTCATTTCTGGTGCCTTGGCCAGGTGAATTCTGTGTATTCATGCTCTATGTCTGTGTGTGTTCTCCGCTGGGTGTCAGGGGACTCCCTCTCTCTCTCCTTTTCCTCTGTTATATCTGTTCTCCCCGGTGTCCCCATACTTACATTATTCCATTGATTACTCACTTTTAGTCCGGAGTTTAGTCC